>JANHGN010004920.1:0-14777 GCA_024605025.1 Megaceryle maxima | reverse complement strand
TCTGTCAGTAAGTTTTTACTGCTTGCTTGCTCTCCATCTCGTCTCTTAACTGTGGTGAAGCAGCTGGAAGTAGGAGGAAAGCCTCACAGGCAAGCAGTGCAAGGAAATGCTGTGAGCCCTGCCACTGGAGACGGAGGGCATAGCCAAGGGGAAGGAGTACTTAAAGGACCCAAAAGCCCAGAAGATATTTAAGGCTGTCTTACAGATGTGTTTGGAACCTCTTCCCTGGCCTGTTGACTGCTACAGTGTTGGGGTATCAGCTTGGAGAGCTTGGTCCCACCATGTCCCCATCTCTGTTGCACAGGGCATGTGATCAAGTTTCAGGCTTGGTCATCAGGGTGCTTGAAGCTGGGTGACTCACACAGTCCTGCCTTCCTCATGGGGAAGCTGGGCAGGAACATGATCAACCAGGGAACACATAGAGATACGGGTTGCAGGTGAGTTTTGGTACTTCCAAGGAACGAGTTCTTTGCTTTATTACAGAAACAGATAACTCCTGCAAGGTGTGCTGCCGGGACGAGCAGGACAGGTGCACGCCGTACGTCGATGCTAACGACCAGTTCCTGTTCCTGCGCAAGGGGAAGCCCTGCACTGTGGGCTTCTGCGATACAAACGTGAGTGTTCCCAGAGGTCAGACCCCTGCCATCGAAGTTCAACTGAGAGTGGGCAGAAGTGAATTTGGGAGGGGCTGCCTCAGACCTTCTGCTGGCAGAACTGAAAGACCAGTGTTCCTCTGTGTCAAACCAGCACAGCCAGATATGGGAGCAAGTCTGTGACCTTGATTTCCTGAGAGCTGAGGCCTCCTCAGGGGGTAATGGGAACTGAGGCTTCCACTGCTTAAACCTCTTCAGAAACTTTGGGTTTATCTCTCCTAACATAGAGCGGGGATGGAGTGGTTTTCAAACATGGAAACTTTGTTTCAGACAGCTATAGAGTTGAAACTGGTTTGCCAAAAAGGAAGGAAATACTGGATGCTGCTGTAAATCTGTGTTCAGAATGTGTGTCAAGTGCTGCTGTGTCTGTAGCTTTCATTTCCTTACCATCTTTGTATCTTCTTCCCAAGAAGACAGTAGTTAATATTGTGTATGATTATTTTGTAATTAACCATTTACTTTTGCAGGGCAAATGTGAGAAGCAAGTACAGGACGTGATTGAGCGATTCTGGGATTTCATAGACCAACTCAGCATCAATACTTTTGGTAAGATATATAACCATATCCTTTGGGATTTTGTAGTTGAGGACATGAACCTCTAAAGTCTCAGAGGGCATTAGCTGGCTGGTTTTATTTGTCTGTATGCTGGGTTTCCGACGTGTATTTTACAAAAATGTAAAAATACATTTTTGCCTGAAGTTTGACAACACTGATCTTGCCTTCTAAAGGCAAGGGGCTCATGAAAGGATGGGGCTCATTTTGCTTTTTTCCACTCTGTTATTTTCTAGGCATATTCCAAGCTTGTAAAGCAAATGATAACTTCTTGTCTGAATACCAAGAAGTAGGTCAATTAGAGAAAAGGAAATAACAGACAGCCTTTTTAGAGGTCAGCTAGATTCAGTGTAGTATGAAGTGGGCTTCTCAGTAGGATTTAAATGTCAACAGACTGGGAGAAGAAAACTTCATTTCCCTCTTATGTAAGAAAACCACTGAGCTCACACACCTCAGGCTGTGTGCCTGTACCGACTCGCTGCCCAGCGATTGTCAGTGGGCCTTCTTGGTCTTGATGCCCACTGTTCAATCCAAACAGGTAGACCCTTGGTGTAATCTCCCAGTGTCTCACTCTGTGTTATTGGAACCATATAAACCCTGCTGTGTAATGACTGGGTAACTGCCTGTGCTTGGGCAAATTCTGTGCCTGTACAGGGGCATTATCTGGGCTTGGGGCTTTTCATCTTGAGCTTGAACAAAGAATTGTTCAGGTAACTGTTAAAGCTGTTCAGCCTGCTCACGGAGAGGCAGTTTGTGTATCTTTGCTGCTCAGATATCTTGTTTGTGGAGGCATGGCTGTAGAATCCAGATTTGGCCATGGCCTCGCAGTGTGTCATGTGTAATTGAGAAGGGCAGCTTGGCTCAGTCAGTATACCCTGTTCCAAATCAACCCATATGAAGTGTTACAGCCTGTCAGCATCTCTCATCAGAGGAAGAAAAAAGTGTTAGCATATTTGAGACAGTTTTCTAAAACTTTAATGTCTTTTATCTTTGCCTAGTCCTGCAGACTGTGCCTCTCTGAGCAGTTCCGTGGCTTGGCTTGTGTGAGCCCTGGCTGCAGAATGGGGATGTATGTGTATATTCATGCCCCAGTGTTTGGTAGGTAACTAACAGATTTGAACCGATTTCACAGGGAAGTTCCTAGCGGATAATATAGTGGGCTCTGTGCTTGTCTTCTCCTTACTGTTTTGGATTCCTCTCAGCATCCTTGTGCACTGCGTGGTGAGTAAGCTGTCTGTGAGGTGTCTGCCCTGTTGGACTGAGCTGTAAGGGAACACCCTTCCTGTAGGAAATGGCAGATGTCCATGGGAGAAGGTGATGGGAAGCTTTTAGGAGACCTCAGGGGGGAATCCAGTATATGTAAGACTTGCTGCTCCTTCAGTAGGCAAAATTCTTTCTAACATCTGCTGGGCTCTGGCAGACCCAGTGCTCCCCTGACTGTTCCCTGGACCCATTCCATTGTTTCCTAGGTAGATTTTCTTCCTCTGCTTCCTGAATTCTACCAAGTACAATTTTGGTAACTTCCATTAGAGTCAGTTGCCTATAGCCCTGCTAAGAAATAAGACAGCCACATTTTGTGAGGAGACCCAGAGCAAGAAGTGGTCTTGGTCAAGCTTGGGTGGATGGGCATAGAGTGAGAGTTTGTGGCAACCACAAGCGTGGGCTCGTGGTATGATGCTGACAGCAGCGTGGAGTTAGGGCTGAGGCTTGCTGGGCCCACAAGCACTCCTGGGATGGATGGGAAGGCATGGGAGGTAGGGACCGGGAAAAGAGCCCCATACACTGCTCTGTCCCTGCAGGGAAATGGGGAAAGGGACCTTGCAATTGGGCAACTTAACTTTCTTACTTTGTTTGTTTTCCAACAGGACAAGAAATTGGACAAGCAGTACGAGGAGAACACAAAGTCCCTGTTTTGCCCCAGTGTAAGTTGCTGTCTGAATATGAATTGGCAGAAAGCCCTCCAGTGTGTATTAGACACTCTGAAGCGAAGGGATGTGCTGATGATGTATCAGAAAAGGTAACAGAGAGACCTGGAGCCCCGTGCCTCACACTGCAGATGGATGAATCAGTCTGAGGGGAAGCCGTTGAACAAGCCTGTGTGCTTGTGTATCAGGCACTGCAGCTTGGTGGGGTCTGATTTTTCCTTCCTGTAAGAGCTGTGCCCTGACCTTGTTGACAGAGCAGCTGTCTTGCTTCAGCCTCAGCTCCTGGGCAGGAAGCCGCTCTGCTCTGTGGAGCACCGCGTTGTGCAGCGGGCGCCTGTGGATGTGGTCCCCTTGGCACAGGTCATTCGTCAGCTTCAACCGCAGACTGCTCCTTCCCAGCCAAGTGGTGCCAGCCAAGCACGAGGCTCAGCGGGGCGAAGCTGCAGAAGGATCTCTGCAGAATGTGGTGCCTCTGCTGCAGAGTGATTGTTCACAGGAGTCAGCTTCTAGTGGCCAGATGGGCTAAAGCCTTCTGGTTGTTTATGGGAGAGCTGGCCTCAGGGTGCAGTGACCTGTCAGTGACACTTCTCACCTTGTAGATACTGAACTGGAAGAGGGGAAGAGCAAAAAGTGCTTAGAAATTTTTTTTTAAGTCACAGTCTAGCACAGGGCACCTTCTGACATAAATTTTCAGGATTTTCCTTCCTAGTGCTTTGACAACCCAACATTCAATTAAGGAATCATTTTGTAATGGGATGGGGGGGAGCCTTGTAGATCTTTCTTGTACAACCACTGGGGGAAGCACACTGAAGTCAACGACTGCAGAGGCAGATTGTCTCTGTCACCTACTCTGACTTAACTGAAGGTGATCTTAGTTTGAGAGTCCCACAGCTGGTCTTCAGCGTGGTAAGAAAAGTCACCTTAGAGCTTTATACTTGAACTCAGTCAAGAAAATCCCAGAAGCAGGTGTAGCAGCAGAGCGCAGATATAGTTTATGGGCTCCTTGCTCCAGCAGTAATTTAACAAATCTTGTGTCTTGGAACTGCTGAGGATTGAGCAGTTAGGAAATGGTCCTGGTAGGAAGTAAACATCTTGTCCTGCCCACTGTTTACATTTACCAAGGTTCATGGGGAATTTTTATGCCCAAAATCTCTGGTTATTTTCCAAACCATGGTCAAATAGAAGCAGACATCAATGGGCTTTAGCTAATCTGGGTTGCAGAGTTTGGGTGTGATGGCAACAGTCCCTCAAGTCTTTGACCCTGTGTTCAGTGTAGCTTCTCACACATAAACATGGGGAACTTTTTGGGTTGGAAGAGTGGAGTAAGCTGTACTTTGGACTGTTTCCATGCACTGAGCTCTCAGTGTCATCTGGCTTGACCCTGCATTTCCAGTCCTAGGACTGGCCAAAGCAGTGTTGGGCCCTGGGGGAGGTGGGCCTGACTTGTCAGTTCTGTCCCAGTGAGGCTGTCAACCCATGGTGCTGTATAAGGAGAAGGAATAAGCAGAAGTAAAAGGGCCTTTCTGCCTTTAGTGCTTAGCGTAGCTGGATCTATTGAGGAAAAACCAATACAACAAATGACTTCTGTTGGATGTTCCCTTGCTCCCATGTATAAATGTACTGGTGAGGAAAAGAACTTAGATTTTGACTGTCAGAGTGCAGTGGGTTCAGTGGCTAGCACAGAGCACCTGCATTGGCACAAGGGCAGCCAGCACATCTCTGCTGGGAGAGGAAGGGAGGATGCAGTAGCCTTTAAACTGTTCTAACAGGAGCACAGGTGCTCCTCAGAAGGTGCCTGTTGCCTGTTCTCTTTGAAAATGGTGCCGAAACTTAGCCTGGTTGCTTTTCCCACTGACGCGGCTGCTTGTGTCTTGCAGAACGTGGAGATGCTCAGCAGCCTGGACTCTGCTTCTGTTCGAATCATCAAGCCCTTCCCTGCAGCGCAGTCAACGAGCCGGCACCAGCCGCTGCAGCCCCTCACGGCCGTGCCCGCCGTCGCTGCGGCACCAAAACAGGAACACCAAAGAATGGACACGATTCAGGAGGACCCGAGCACTGACTCTCACATTGACGAGGAGGGGTTTGAGAAGGACCCTTTCCCAAACACCAGCTCGGCTGCCAAATCTTTTGAGGACTTGACAGACCATCCTGTCATTAGGAGTGAGAAAGCTTCATCCTTTAAACTACAGCGCCAGAACCGGGTGGACAGCAAAGAAACAGAATGCTAGTGTCTTGCTGCCTTCTAAATGTATGACTTGTGTCTGCAAAATAAGGATCTAAAACCATTTCATTTATATAAATATAAATATATGTATATATATTTTTGTGAGGGAGTGGGAGAAATAAGGAAGTGACCTACTGCAGATGCTGGTCATGTGTATGACCTTCCTTAAATTACATTTATTAGAGCATTGTATCTTTTAAAAAGGAAAATCCAAACTAAAACTGGCTTGTTTTTGAAGCTTTTTGGATTTGTTTTTCTATTTCCTTGACCTTTAACATTTCCTTCAACCTGTGGTGCAAAACCAAATATCCTGCTGGATATTGGATTGTGTATATCAGCCTTTTTTGTAATTTAATATTTTGTAGTCTGACAGCACTGATAGACAAAATTAAGGGGCTTTAAAAACAAAATGAAAACACTGCAGTATATTTCATGTAGAATAGATCATTTAGCATTGTAAGGTACATGTAGGCAAAAGCCTAAAGAGAGGCCTTGAGAACAGAGTGAGAGTAATGAAATATAAAATAAAGTCTCATGGCATCAAATGAAGATGTGCAACTGCAATCGAGAAGCTTAAGACATACAGCTTCTAAATAAATAAAAATGAAAGGATCCTAGAGAGGCTGTTAAACCTTACACCGTGCATGGAAATGCTCCTCTAGCATGAATTTCCTTAACCTGTAGTCGTGAGGTTGTCTTGCCTTCATGGCAGAGAAGGGCTTCGTTGGGAATTTCCCACTGTGCACTGTGAGGCTCGTGTGCCGCAGGTGTCTGGTGGGAGAAAGAAGTGCAGGGGAAGAAGTCAGTTGATGCGGATGAGGACTGTTTTAACCAGCTGTTCACAGCGGTTGTTTCAGTGCAGAAAATTTTCTCCAAATATTATTTTGAAATAGGTAACACTATTGTTCAGGGAGCTGAGCCTCAGTTTTCAGGGTCTACGTGGCCTTTGGAAGCTCCCACTGCATAAATAAATGGGGGAAGGGGGGGCTTCACTCCATTGTAGAGAGTCGTTTGTTTAAAAACAATTGTGAACTTAATTCAAAAAGAAACAAACCTTTGTTAAACTTACAGGTCAAGTATAAGGAGGAGACTTCATTAACTCAAATTCCTAAGCAGGGAGTAGAAGGTGATGTTAAATGCTGGTAAGTTAATGGTGTCCTCCAGTTGGATTCACCTGGAGGTGTGTCAGCTGGGAATGGCACGAGCTTTACTGTAGCTTAGCAGCAGATGGACAGTCGCAGAGCAGGTGCTGACAGTAAAGCAGCATCTTAATTCTGCATCTGTTTTCTCCCGTAATGATCTGTTGATAAAACTGACATAAAATGTGACCAACGGTACAACCATTTGAACTGTTATGAGCCTGTGCTCAGTCCCAGGGGAGCCGCAGCTGCGGAGCCTTTGTGTTTAAATGTGCAGGAAAGGAGACAGACCTGTGCCTAGAGGATGGTGGGAGTGCCCCCCTCCCCACCCATGGATACTTGTTACATTAATACTTGAACGTGTGCCTTATGGTATTCCCGTCTGACTAGCTAGTGTGTTTTATATACTGGTTTGGAACTTTGGGGTTTTGTTGTTTGGGTTTTCTTTGTTTTTCAGTTCAGTGCAAAGTACGTGTGAGGAGTTAATTTAATTCTCAATACAATAAAGCGTTTTATATAAAATAAGTTAGTTAAACTTAAGAGTTGTTTCTGTGCAGTTCTTTTAGTGAAGATCTGCATTCTTCAGTTGTCAAAGCCTGGTCGGAGATCTGGTGTGCAGCCAGCTGCTTCTACCTGCTCCCCTCTGACAGTTGGCTGCTGGGGAGAGCAGAGCCTGTGGGGCCGTGGAGCAGCTCTGCAGTGCAGGGCTGCCCTGCTTCCTCCTGGGCATGGAGGTGGTCTCGCCATGGATGAGGGTCAGTTCTGACAGTTAAATACCTCTCTAAGGTACAGGCCTGTGTTCAGATGCCTTTCCAGGTAGCAAACCCCCAAGTGTGTTCTCAGCACTGCAGTCCTTATTTCCCAGATGAAACCCAGGCAGGCACAGGTGCTTGGGAACATGAAAACAGAGGTTTGGAGCAAGCCCTGGGAAACAGAATCTAGCCCCTGACCTGAGCTGTGTTCCAGACACTAAGTGGTACTTCTACCGTTTTTTCCTAAGGCTCAGTGGAGGAAGACCCACAGCTTCCCCAGGAGCCCCTTCCCCTGTTCTGCCAGTCTTTTAACTATTTATCACAGAAAGAACAGTCCTGTTTAATATTAATAAATATTTATAAATCAAACTAGCTCCTGGTCTAGCTCCAGGCACACAAAAAGTAACTTCTTATGCTCCAGTTTATAATGCTGTTAAACGGTAGATGACAGCTCTTGGCCAACATGTCTCAGTTGAAGCAAAGGCAGCCTCATGGTGCTTAAGATGTAGGACATGGTGATGCTGTCTCACCCAGTGCATAATAAATGCATCACTAATGGCCTCATCTGTTTTGTGCCAGTGTAACTGTTCATACAGCTCAGAATTATGTACAGGTTTTGTTATTTGTTTTTAATCCACAGTCCAGTAGTATCCTCACGGCTGCTGCTCTCTGGCTGGTTTGACAAGTATTTCCCAAACCACTTTTTTTTTTTTCTTCTTTTTTTTTTTTTTCCCCTATGCTTGCTGAATTCCATTTAGGTTCCAGGCAACTTTTTGCAGTTTCTAAAGGTAGTTCTGTTTGTGCTCTCTTGGCCAAAAACTATACCTAGTATGGGGTACTCATCTGCTAGAGCAGCAGTTAAATTATGGATGAATACCAAAGCTCAGGTGAAAGGTCTCCTTAACTTGATGGTTAATGACACAGGGTGCAGCTTTGTCAGGAGAGATGTGGAACCTTAGTAGGAGTTTCTTCAAACTTCTCAAAATGAGCATGTGCAGCGTAAGTTTTGTACTACCACAAAACTTGCACTGCTGTGAAATCTGTCTCCACCCAAGAGCCAGGTGTAAAGCAGCTGCTGCTGGTGCCCAAGGTTAAATTTTAAGCCCCCCTGCTCTAAACTACAATGTATCAGTAGGAAGAGCCTTGCTAAAGCTCAAATACTGGCTTTTTCTGCTGTTCTACATCCAAATGAATTCATCTGGACTGACATTTACAGTGCGTGACAAACTCCATGCTCCTGCCTCTTAGCAGCTCCTAGGTGGTTTCAAGCTAATAGATGGCATTAAAGTGCAGTCCTGAAAGCTCAGCTAGGCCAGGAACATCGCAGGACAACCTCTGTCTCTTGGTCACAGGGCAGCTTAGACACTCATTTCCCTCAAGTCTTCTAAGGAAAGAGCTGCTCCTCCCCACAGCTGTTCAAGCTACTGGTACATGCAGCATATGCAGAGAAACCACCTCCTGACACACCCTGAGAGGTCCCATCTTTATTCTCCCACAGCCCAAGAGAAGGGGACATGGAAGAAAGAGGACATAGACATGGACTCCCGCTGCCCTGGTCCCCAGGTACGCTGTGTTTGGGGGGTGTTGCTGGATACTGGCTGCTGGGGACAGGCTGGTGGTGTCAGATGTGGCCGCTTCAGCACCTTACTGCAGGGGATCTCACAGAAGACTGGCCTCGGGGTTTGTATGGTCCACATCACGCCAGTAAGGAAGCAGTGAAGGAAGAGCAGACAGTTTTTTGTCCAGGCGTGACCAAAGTTGTGCTGCTAGAAAGCTGTTCCCTTGTGTTGATAAATGAAGACCATCAGACAAATAGGAAGAGAAATCCTACAGGGGAGGTTAAAACCATGCATTAATCTATTTGCTACTTGCAACAAGAAGGTCTCGAGTAATGTGAAAGTTAAGTATACTTCAAAGCCATCTGGTATATACACTGGTTTTAATTTCACTGTTTGTATTTTAATACAAAAGATATTAAAAGAATGGTTTGATGGCCAAAGTCACTGCTTTTCATCACAGGACTAAGTGATGCAAGCAAAATACTAAGTCTACTGCATCAGGGAGCACAGGAGAGAAAAAAGATTCAGTGTCCAAACTGGAGTTACATGCTTACAGGCAGTCTGCTATCTCTGCCACGTGGACGAGGCTGGCTGTTTGGTCAGAAGCAGCAGCAAGGTGCCCATGTAACCTGACCTAACATCGGAGATAGCCCAACACTGCAGAGGGTTGGACCTAAACTATTTCATGATGCAAAGTCCAAGGAAATGGTTATTTACGTGTAATACAACCAGGGGACATTTGCTAACCAAAGATAATGCCCAGGTTGTAATAAGCCTCATTTCTTGTAGCTCACTATGAAGTGTTTTTTGGATTATTTTTTCCTTCCCCAAAGTGTAATTTGGATCTAGTTTGTATCATTTCAGCAACAGTGCAGCACCAGTTCCGCTATGCTAAATGATGCGTTTCACAGTTCATGATGCTGTCAAAACCTGTCTCATGACATCATACCTGATTTTTTTGCATCAGTGTCCAGAGGTCGAGTACATCTGTTCCACAGTCCCTAGCTACCTGAACACAGGCCTGGGCGTATTCCCCCGTGGTGGCATTGTGGCGATTTAGTTTGTCACCTGTCGAGCAGAAACACAGAAAACATTTAGCAAAGGGGACTGACACAGCTTGGTTTCAGCCCTCTGTGGCACACCTCCTGCCTAGCAGTTTGTTAGCCCAGCAGCCATAACTAATTCCAAGCTAAAGCCCAAGGACCTCAAGCTACAGCTTGTTTAGTCTCTTTCAGGGTAGCTTGTTTTTGGGGCATTTCAAAATCCATTTCTTGTTAAGAGGTGTGTAACAGGTGAGAGAGAGGCACCAGCAACAAGCACAGCGCCTGACGCTGACTTCTGTGCCGCCCACAGCTTTCATCTTCTGGCCTTGCCAGAAACCAGTGCAGAGAGTTAAAACTCTTCATGCACTTGCCACCAGCACCTAGAATAAAGTAAAGCTGAATCTCTTCACAAGCTGGCCTTCCGCTTCCTGGATGACATCTACCAGCTCCTTGCAGCATTCTCCTTGGGAAAGCGGGTCCCTTTGGCTCCAAAGCGTTATTAGCACTCGCGCCCGCCACGCCCGAGCACGCAGCTACGCTGGGAGCTGGATGGTCAGCACGTGCTCAGTTCCAGCTATGGCAGGCCAGCAGGTTTGCACGGACCACAGTCAAACTCTGGGGTAAGATATTATTAAGTTGATGCTGTCTTGTTTTGTTTTTGTTTTTTTTTTTTTTTAATGGGACCTATAATGCAATTCATCAGCTCCTATTCTACTCCCTCCCTGCATTTGGTGATTCCCACTTCTCCACACTGCCACCTCTTTCCTCTCAGTGTTTCTTTTCATCATAAAAATATCCTCAGCAGCCTCACTGCTCCTTCCCCGCCACAGCATGTTTCCTAACTCTTGCCTCCTGGTTCAACTCTCCCACAGACTGAGTGGCCCTTCAGCTCATTCTGTAGCCACCACACAGAGCTCCCTCTGTTGCCATTTGTTGACCACAACATTCCCTAGGTGAGGTCCTGCAGTCCTGTCCCTTTCCATGACTTCTTGTCTAGCAGAGTTGACACACACCTGCTCTCACTGTGCAGATCTGCAGGAGCACGTGCTGGGTCCATAAACTAAGAGCAGCAGCCAAAGGAAGCTCAGCGAATATGGGGATCTCCTGAGGGACCAAGGAGGCAATCTACTGATTTATCCCTGCAGGTATTCACCCAGCTTGGGGAGGACAGCCAGCAAGTGGGGAATGCAATGTGTTAGAGGATATGCAGAGATGCCAGATGCATCTGTGTGTGGGATTGACCTAAAGGGCTGCCTGATGCATTGGTGAGGTCAACACCTACCACCTACAAAAATTCATGGCTAACAGGAGACCGATGGCAACTGGAAGAAAGTGAACATTACACACATGTTTAAGAAAGGCAAGAAAAAGGACCTGGGAACTGTCAACCACTCGGTCTCAACTCAGTGCTGGGAAAGACAGTGGCATTACCTCCTCTTGAGATTCATTTCCAAACACATGAAGGACAAGAAGGAATGATCAACACAAATTTAGCAAAGCCAGACAGTGCTTGACCAACCCAATTACATTCTGTGATGAAATGATGGCTGTGCAGGTGAGGGGAAGCAGCTCAGACTTTAGCAAGGGCTTTCACTCTGTCTCCCACAGCACTCTCAGTGGGAAGCTGCGTTTCTTTTCATGCCTCTTTTCACACCTAGATGACTGTTCCTGTAAACATCATCACCCCTCATGTTTCACATCTCTCCTCTGATATCTATCTAAATAAACTAGAAATAAGCAGAATGTGTCTCCTAGGTACTGGTTAAGGGCAGATGATCTGATATTGCTGCTTACTGTGCCCACGATACTTTATTTGTGGTCCACGGTCTGAAATCACACCGTCTTTTGTTCCATCCCTAGACAGCAACCTCTTTGAGACAGACGTTGGCAGATTCAGCAGCGTAAATGCAAATTTCCTCCCTGCCTCCCCCATAAAAAAGACAAAAATGAATTAATGACATTTGCAAAGTGTTACCTGATAGCTAGGAGACAGATAAGCAACATTCACGGTGTGCTCACCTACCAGATCTTCCAAAGGACAATACAGGAGCACGTTTTGTGAACTACGGTAGCAGCAGCTTCAGCGGGAGCTGGGCACAGGCCAGGAAAGGCTGCTCTGTGCCCGACCTGCCCCTTACACCCTATCCAAGGACCTACTACTGACACACGCACAGCACCGGCCGCGTCTGCTGTTTGATCGACCGGCTACAGCTGCTACAGTCTTACACAGTTTGTATTACTGTTAGGCACTTTCTCTCCTTTTCCAAATTCACTATGAAAGCTCCCCTGACGACTGAGAGTCCATCTAGTCCAAAATCCTTTGTGCACAGCAGTCACTGCCACACACCAAAGACCTCTAATGCAAAGTCATGAGCAACAGTCATTTTAATTTAACATGGTTTAAACACGAGGTCATCGTCAAAACGTTACCGCTTGGACTGAGTTCACAGCTCAGGATACACACCACCACCTCGGATAGGGAAAACCCTGCAAGATGACAGCTCTGTATTTACCTAACTCAAAAGTCTTTTATAAATGTGCAAGAACTGGACAAGCTGCCCCCCGGGAGAAGCGGACAGGCTCTCAAGGGCTCTGCTGCTGTCAGAGGGATTATGCTGGTTTCCACCAGCTGAGGAACGTGATGTAGTCTGCCTGGGGCATCTTGGCAAAACCTAAGTTTGCAAAGAGCAGCCACTTCTGTCAGTTTTTAGGCATGAACAGATCAATCAGCATTTTTGGAAGGACATTACCAACCAGCTACTCCATGAGCTAGCAGTCCTTTTCCATCAACTCAGAAATCAGAAATAGTGTGGCCAGCAGGACAAGGGAAGTGACTGTCCCCTGTACTCAGCACTGGTGAGGCTGCATTTGGAATGCTGGGTTCAGTTTGGGGGCCCTCACTACAAGGGCACTCTGGTGCTGGAGTGTGTCCAAAGATGGGCAATGATGGTGGCGAGTGGTCTGGAGAACAAGTCTTACAAGGAGTGGCTGAGAGAGTTGGGGTTGTTTAGCCTGGAGAAAATGAGGCTCAGGGGGGACCTTACCACTCTCTACAACTCCCTGAAAGGAGGCAGAAGCGAGGTGGGGGTCAGTCTCTTCTCCCAAGTAACAAGAGATAGGACAGATGGAAATGGCCTTAAATTGTGCCAGGGGAGGTTTACATTGGATTATTAGAAAAAAATTTCTTCACAGAAAGGGTTCTGAAGCACTGAACAGGCTGCCCAGGGAAGTGGTGGAGTCCCCATCCCTGGAGGTATGTAAGACGTAGATGTGGCGCTCAGGGACATGGTTTAGTGGTGACTTGGCAGTGCTGGGCTAACAGTTGGACTTGATCTTTAAGGTCTCTTCCAACCAGAGTGATTCTGTGATAAGCCAAGGAACACAACTGCAATCTGGCACAAGCAGGAAGCTAATCATCTGCTGGCCTGGTATCGGTAGCTCACCGTCTGCCGGTAAAATGCAGAAATTCTGCCCGTCCGTATCACTCTCGTACCTTTGGCGAGACACGCCTTTTCCCAGGCCGATTCCTGAAGGGGTGGTGGCGTTATCAAAATAATCCTGTCTTCTGTAATGTCTACTGACTTCAGATACTGAATCATGCTCTTTAAGTTTGCAGCATATTCCTCCAAAGGAACGTGTTGCTTCGGGTTCAGATCTGTCAGGGAACAGAGCACATGCAGGAGCGACGTTAAACGGCTTATGGATTTGTGATGCAACAGATCGTGCTTTTCACACAGCGTATGAATGTGGCACTCATTTTCAGTATGCAGTTCACCACTGATTTGGGAGGAGT
The DNA here is from genome assembly GCA_024605025.1 of Megaceryle maxima. NCBI lineage: Eukaryota > Metazoa > Chordata > Aves > Coraciiformes > Cerylidae > Megaceryle > Megaceryle maxima. The sequence continues at coordinate 1,137 of JANHGN010004920.1, read as the reverse complement.
GGCAGGAAAATGCCATTCCTCAGTATCCAAAGCAAACGAATCAAGAGTTTAAACACACCACTTCCAACTTAAACAAATAAGGCACAGGATGGAAAAAAAAAAAACAAACAACTTTTTTTTTTTTTTGAGATCTTTTTCTTACAGCTCTGTATCTTATTTTTAGATCACATAATCACCCCAACCTCATCCAAAATAAAAACTATGTTTTTTAACCCTCTTGGATGCAGGGAACATTTTGGAAATTGCCATGAATGTCCAGTCAGTTCTTCATGCACTGATGTCATCCTTTTGATTAGACTAGCTCTGCCTGCTGCTATGCTTATCTTAATGAGAATCCAAATGCTACCTTCCCTCATTTCCTCAACCCACCTGCTGAGAACTCATCAGACTGCTTTAAAGGCAGAAAAATCAGCCAGATGCCCAACTCCAATTTTAGGTGATATATACACAACTAATTCTTAAGCTCCCTGGAATTTACTTTTAATATTAAAACTTGCTGGAAGGGAGAGAAATAGAGAGCACTGTGTGGTTTAAACACAAATTATTGAAACCAATCCACTGTAAAAATGTCTTAAGAGAACACATCACAGGAAAAAAGTAGTAAAAAAATCACAAAATAAAGCTACCCTACCTTCCAAAGCACTGTCATTAGCTCCAAAAAAAATAGTAACTGCAACAGTACTCTCAGCACTAGTACTTTTGTTGATCAGTCTGGGAAGGATCAGTTTAGCCCATCTGGTGTTGTACCCCGAGAGCCCACGGTTCACAACATCACACTTCCTGAAACAGAAACACATATCGAAAGGAATGTATCTCCTCTGCCCATCAGAACAAAGCTTGGGAAGTTTTGAACCATTCTGTCAGGACACCTGCCTCTGCTCCTCTTGGGAACAACAAGAGGTCCTAGGAGTTTTCAGGGGGATTATAACTTTATGTTTCAAAAGCACATGCACAGATTGCATGTGTAGTATTTACCTGCCACTCAGACGCTGAAGCCAGAACAACAATCTTGACAATCACAAAGGATTTTTTTCTTTCCACTCTGAGTGGAAAGACACACCCAATGAGTATTTCCACCAGTACTGGTCAGGTTAGCACTTAGGCACTTCCACTTTAATAAATAAAAAATTAAATAAA
>JANHGN010004916.1:56166-90772 GCA_024605025.1 Megaceryle maxima | reverse complement strand
AGAAATACATTGAGGTGCTGGAGCAGGTACAGAGCAGGGCAACAAAACTGGTGAGGGGATTTGAGAAGATGTCTTACAAAGAGAGGCTGAGGGAGCTCCAATTGTTTAGCCTGAAGAGGAAGCTGAGAGGAGACCTTATTGCCCTCTACAGCTACCTGAAAGGAGGTTGCAGCGAGGCTGGTGTTGGTCTCTTCTCCCTAGTAACTAAGGACAGGACAAGAGGAAATGGTCTGAAGCTGCACCAGGGGAAGTTCAGATTAGATATTAGGAAGAATTTATTTACTGAAAAAGTAGTCAGACACTGGAACAGGCTGCCCAGGGAAATGGTGGAGTCACCATCCCTGGAGGAGTTCAAAAAATGGGTGGAAGCAGCACTTCAGGACACAGTCTAGTGGTCATGGAGGTGGTGGATAAAAGGTTGGACTTGATTATCTTGGAGGTCTTTTCCAACCTTAATGATTCTACGACTCTATGACCTGATTTTCCTTTCAAAAACCGCAAGGAAGGACTCTCTCCGGGCAGTGACGGGCTCTTTTACCCCCTCACACCAAGAATTGTTCTACATTACACCTGTGGTGCTGAAATCTAAGAAGCTTTCCCAATCGTAAGCACTTTGCTGCACACTATTCTATACAAAAAAGAGCCACAGGAGTCGATGTTTTCAAAGGTGATGACCTCCTGTAGTTCACAGCAGCATCAGCACTCCCACAAATCAATAGATGTCTGACTCACAGGCAATCACTACCTGAACAACTTTTTCCTGTTGGTTTTTTTTTTTTTTTTTTCCCCTCCCTTTTGATCAAACAGTATTTTTTACAGCTGCTTTGGTACCATCTTCCCTTTATTTCCTGCTACAAGGGTCTTGCATCTTATGGCTATGCGAGGGAATATTGGGAGGTTGGCAAAGAGGATTATAAACACACTCAAGTGACTTGCAGTTGGGGTACTGAAAACCACATATATAACTCTAATTGTTGTCTATCCTTGTGTGTTTAACAGGTACATCTGCATTCAGGTAACATGGGTCCGTGATAAGATTCAGAGGCACCTTATGGCACACACTTGAGATTCCTGCCTGCTGTGCTAAAAGTCAAACCAATGGAAAACCATGCTTGCAAAAATCCCAGATAAACAAGCAAAAGCAGCAGGGTTTAAAGTTTTTTTGCTCTGTAGTGAGGACCAAGTATCAAGGTGCCTGCATCCCTGCTCATTTGCCTCTGCCTGGGTGCTGCTCTAGAGATCGCCCCCAGTAATGAGGTAACGAGAGTAAATTTACTCTTTGCATCTGAGCCGTGGTTTTGCGGTTGGTCCCGCATCCTGTCCGTGCTAGCTCACACAGACCACATGCCCCACGGGGCCTCACGGCTGTGCCTCCCACCAGCCTCCCGCAGTGCTGCGCGCCGGCTGCTCGCCCCGGGGCGCCAAGGCCCCGCCACCTCAACCTGGGCGCCAGAGGCCTCCCCACCTGGGGGGCTGAGGAACACCCACCCCAACCTGGGGGGACTGAGGTCCCCTCACCAGGCTGCTGCGGCTGCCTAGGACCCCTCAGCACAGGCTCCAGGCTGCACCCCTCCCACTGCTAGGCCCGGCCAGCCTTGGCACCGCACGGGCGCCTTAGCGAGGAGGGAAAGAGCCCCAGTAACCCGAAAGAAATAATCAAAAGCAACCAGCAAACAAACCCCGCGACGAGCAAAACGACGACGACACCAGCCCAACTCCCCCTAAATTCTCCCTTTTCTTCCTAAAACAAGCCCTGTCCCTCCCCCGGAAGTGGCGTGACGCGGCGCGCGCAGTGACGTTTGACGTCAGCCTTCTCTGCCGCTGTGCGACGTGGCTTTCGGCCGGCAGCGCGAGCGGTACGTCCCGTCCCCGTCCCATGTCCGTCCCGTCCCCCTCGGGAGGAGGGGGCCCTAGGCCTGGCCTCCCCTGGAGGGTTCGGGGCTTCGGCTCCTTCGGGGCGAGGTCGCCGGCCCGTGCGGCGGGGCTGGGGCAGGCGGGGTGGCCCGGTCTCGCCGCAGGGACGAGGGGAGGCGCTGAGGGATACGAGAGGGGCTGACATGGGGGAGCCTTACGCCAGGGGGTCTGGGCCGGTGAGCGGCCGCGGCTCCCCGTAGCCCGGTGTGCTGCCTGGGAAGGCAACGCTGGCAAAGGCCTGCGTTGGGAAGGGGGTCAGGCTGCGGTGTTCCTCTCGGTGCTCACCAGCCCTCCGGTAGCTTTTCGCCTGGGAATTTCTTGAAAGGGGTGATTTTTGTCTATTTAGACGCCTTCAGTAGTCGTCTCAGAAACACAGGCGGGCATAGACTGAAAGCAAACTATGATGGTGATGGAGCTGTTGTTTTCCATTTCTATGCCAAAATGCATAATTTGTCGTATTTTTTTGCAGGCAGGGGTAGATCCTCACATTTATTGATACCATGTCTTTATTTTCTGCAAAGTGAAAGTATCTTTTCAAGCCCCTTTAGGTTGGAATGTGACTTTTTAAGTCTTTATAAATTTTGGTCCGACTTCTGTACTTCAAAAAATGGCAGTACCAATCTGAGATCCATTCATCTTTGCAGGTAAGCATGGATCAGGTTATGCAATTTGTGGAACCCAGCCGCCAGTTTGTAAAAGACTCCATACGACTCGTTAAAAGATGCACCAAGCCTGACAGGAAAGGTAAAACACACAATAAACCAGAACACAGTGCTTATTTTATCTTTTATCTTACCATGTATTTTTCCATATGTGACTTAAATTCTGTGTTATGAGCATTTCTTAGCTTCCAGAATGAGATTTAAACTTGAGTAGTTGTCTAGTTGTTAATGGGTTTATAGTTCAGTTATAATAAATTTGAATGTAACCTTTTCTGGTATGTACTCAGTCAGGTATGTGAGAGTCATGCTATAACCTGTTTCATAAGGTGAGTTAAGCTGAAATTACATGTCTTGAGATAAGCAAGTAATAATTTTCATGCATTAGGTAAAGTGAGTTGAGAAGAACTCGCATGCACTTTGAAAAGACAAATGCAGCAGTTTAGTTGGGCTGCTTGAAGCCAACCTGGGGGAAGTTCTGGAGGAAACTGCTTGTTACATGACCTTGGAGGAAATGCTTCATTTTGGGAGACTCAAAAGGAGCTAGGATTGCTTTAGCAGTGCCCTTTCAGTACTTCACCATTGTCAGTAACTGCCTGATTGGGACAGGAAGAACTTCATTGCTGGAAGTATAGAAGAGAAGGTTTTTAGACTTTCTCAAAGGCATGAGAAGATGTAACTCTAACCAGAATGCAACTGGTTATCCTTAATGGTAGTTGTTCTGTACTTTATTCACATGCTTAGGATAAAGTTCACTGACATCCTTTGAGATCAATAAGGAATTTCATTCATTGTCAGGTAGGCAGGGCTCTGAGGGGTTGCTGACCTTTTTAATCCATTTTGTGGTTACCGCCTTAAAATAATTGAGAATATCACTGAAGTAGTCAATTTTTGTGGGAACTTAAGGTGCTGTCTTCCCGTGACAGACAGAAATGCATCTTTTCCATTTTTGATACTGTATTGGGGATTATTTTCAGGGATTGTAGGGATGAGAAGAAAAGATAATGGAATATATATTCCATCGATTCTTATGGACTGTTACATATTTCTGATTGTGCTTATTATTTTATAAAATTAAGACTGGCCATACTTTGTGGAAGGCAGCATCTTCTTTCTTAAAATCCCATCTGCCTTCTGCAAGAGTGAACTTGTTTCTCAGTGTCACTGTACTTTGCTTTTGAACTGCTTTCCATGTTACTGACATTACCATTTTCTAAAGAGGGATCTTCCCTTTGGTCACTGTAGCACGCATCTGTTGTCTGCCATGCACGAGGCTTCCTGGACTAAACTTTCTGTTTGGTTGGTTTTGCAGAGTTCCAGAAGATTGCCATGGCAACAGCAATAGGCTTTGCAATAATGGGATTTATTGGTTTCTTTGTCAAATTGATCCACATCCCAATCAACAATATAATTGTGTAAGTAAATACTACCTTAAATTTCCCTAAATTTTACATTCATTTTTACTTGTTCACTTTTAAACTGAGAATGTTAGGGAGCCCTACAGGATCTGTGTTGCTTCAGTGTCAGTGCAATGTGACAGGTATTACTTGATTCAAAGGACTTAGATCAAGAAGGAGGTGGTTAATTTAGCACACTGCAAAATACTAATCCGTAGTTCTTCAGGTTTTCTTCAAGTATTCTGCTTCAAAACTGGATGTAAAATATTTTGATTTCCAGTTCCTCGGTGTGTGTTTCACTGTAGAACACTTATCTTATTTGGCTCTTAGATACTCTTACTGTTGCCAGTTTATAATTTGGGTAATTTAAGTAAATGGATGGATGATAAGGTAGCAAAAAATGAGTGATTGTGCTGGAAGACAATAGGGTGCAGAACAAAGTTGATCTTGTTTCATGTACTGAGTGGTAGATACGTTTCAAACTTTGTTTTATGTGTAACTGCATTCAGTAAAATAGCTTTTGGAATGAAAGTTGCAGCATGAAAAGCTTCACCCTTAAGTTGACCAGCAGCCGTGGTACTGACATATTAACAATACCAATTAAAACTCCTCAGATTCTTCAGAGTTGACATAATCCCTTTTCTAGCACTGGAACAGGTTATGTACTATTCCATGACTGTGACATGTGGTTTGCTTATACCTGCAAGAGTAGTCCTCTAGGCAAGGAGCAATATTTGAAACTAGGAGAGAAGCTGTAAGACAGCAATGTCTGTCCTAACAAGGCACTGGTGGGAGGATAAATTGGACTTCAGAGGGGATCACTTGATCATGCTTGAATAGTTGAAACTGATTACTTTGTTCTTTCAACAGAGGTGGCTGAATATTCATCATGAAGAACAAGATGTTGTGACACTTACTGCCAAGATTTCACAGCTTTGTAACCTGTTTGCTATTAAACAAGCTCAGTTTGGGTTTTCAAACATTCATGTCATCTTGTTCCTTTTTTAAGGTGTATGCAATCATATCTGCCTACATTACAGGCTTTTTTTTTTCTTTTTTGTATTAGTAGAGTGGTTTTTTTGTTACTTCTTTCAACCATAACAGAATCATTCAGGTAGGAAGAAACCTTGGGAGATCTCAGATCTGTCCTCCTGCTGGGTCAGTGTTGCATTCTGACAAGGTTGCGTAAGGCTTTCTCCAGTCTGGGTATTGATAACCTCCAAGGGTGACAACTCTACAGCCTCTTTTCAGAAGCTGTTCTAATGCTTAATATACTGCTTAGTGAACAGTATTGTTCCAGCAAAAGTAGACAATAAGAAAACAGCATCACTGTATCCTCTCAAGTGGTGGTTTAAAATTCCATCAATGAGAATTGCTGCTGATTTCCAGAATCACCAGTGTTACCCCTAGTTCCTTTCTGCATTTGGAAGTCCCATTATGTTCTACTGTGTACTAGACTGGAAAAAATCTCCCATCAAATAAGGAACTTGCATTGCCAGTCCCTAGTTTGATGGCATAATTAAGAAAGCCAAACGTAGTTGGTTACTGAGATGTATGGTTTGAAGTTAAGTCAGTTGTCATAGATACTAAGCAGTACTTCAGCAAATCAACAACCTCCTCTCACTGTTGGATAGGATATACACCCATTTTGGATACTGGTTCTGTAAGACAACGGCACAGAAAATTATAAAGGACTCTCTCCATTTGTTGACCTGGAAGCTTCCACTACTGAATGATTGAATATTTTGTTTTAAAAAAACCTAAGCCTTCAAAACTGCTGGTATATGAAATGCTCTTCCTCCTCAGATTGAGATTAAGAAATTGATATTTCACTCCAAAAAGCTTACTGTAAGCATTTGGTATTTGCAGAAGTTACAATGCTACTTCTATTACAGACTTAAAAAACACAATACTGGGAAATCTGATACTGGTGTTACAGCAAAACTGAAGCTTCTTCAGTACAGAAGCTTGCTTCATAAATAGAGAAGTTCAATTATTTCTCTTCTTGAGAAATCTTCAGTAGTACTTAATGTATGTTACAAACCAGGACAGAAAAGTGAGATTGACTACATTTACTGCTATCACCTTTTAATGTAGTTTTACTATGTGCAGCTGTGTACCGTATATCCTTTTGGCAAAAGGAATAAAAATAGTTCTGTTTTGGATTAAAATCCTTTGTGAAAATTGCCTGAACTGACCAGATAAGCAGTAGCAGTTTCTTTACGTTCACTTCTGATTGCGTTGGGTGGCAGCTCATGCGTCTTCTGATCGTGTGAGGTACAAGAATGAAGTACTCAATTGTTGCTGCTAATCTGGATTTGATCTCAAGTGACTTTTATTTCAGACTTGTTTTCCATTCAGTACATAAAAATCAGTGCCTGATTATATCTTTTGGAACAGATTTATTGTCTTAATTCAGTGCAATTTTGCAGTAATTTGAGTTGAGTCAGATCAGAAAAGGCAACTGTAGCTGATCTTATCTTTTGATAGCCATTGTCCACAGCAAAGGCTTGTCTGTCTCAATGGTCACAATCCCAGAGTTGTCATAAGTGTTGGAAGTACTGACGAGCGTTCCAAACTTCAGCACCTGGTTAGCTGTGAAAAATAATTAAGAGATTTAGTGGTACTCTTGAAACAAATGCAGTGATGTGCATTTATTGTTGTAAAGAGTGCTGCTCCTGCAAAGCAGAAAAAAGCTGAGTAAATCTAGTCCAGATAAACATACTCTAAAATAGCTGTGTTAAATACTAATTAGAAAGCTTGTATGAGACTATCCAATGACCTGTAGAGGTAATAAATTTAATACTTAATCCTCAAATTAGCATTTTGAGTTTATAGCAGATTATTACAAAAGCAGATTGTCGAATGTTCCCTAGAGTTTCACATCTGGAAATTTCTATTTCATTAGCATCAGCTCAAGTACCACTGTTATGCAGAGTAAAGTAAAATGAGGCAGAGCATCTTAGTATAGTCCCAAATTTGGGATTTGCTTTAGCTCAGCAGCAAGCCTATAATCTCTTAAAAGGTGAACAGTTCCAGAGCAAAGGCCAACAGTTCCAAAGTGCTATTATTTAACATCTAAAAGCTTTGAAGGGACTGGCATCTTCTCTTCTATTGCATGCCTAGTGAGGTAGGTGTCCACGTGCATTGGAAACCAAGGGGCGTTACTCTTACCAATTTTAGGAGAATTTAACCCAGCTAACAGTGCCGTTGTCCTGATCATTTTGAAATACCTGTGAAGTTTAAAACAGCTGTTCCGTGTTGGTTTTAGCAGACATGTTGTTGTAAGGGTTAGATAGACTTCCTACAAGCTGAGACCAAAGATACAGGCTGCCCCCAAACCAAAAAATGCAGTTTATCTTCCATTGCCTTTCTTTTGGAGGTAGCATTGCTTGCAGTTTGAAAACATAAGAACTTCTCCAAAAGCTCTCTTAACACCAGTCAGTTGTCTATTAGCCCTTGCTCAGAGTAAGAACTCAAAGACTATCCTTTGTTTTAGCCTGTAAAACAAACCAAATGACAGCTCTTAGTCACTGGCACCACACAGTTACATTTCCGTGGAGGATACAAGGAGAGCTTGAGCTGGGTAGAATTGTTCAGGCAGATCAACAAGTCTCTGTCCTGCCACAACTGCCCAATCATGCATTAATACTGAACGAGGAATCCTCTGGATTTGCTGTCAAGTGGCCTAGTGCAAAGGGACATCTCCCTCTGATCAACAGGTGTGCAAAATAACGTCAAGCTCTATTTTGTGATTTGCAGAGGTAGCAAATATTCCAATTGTGGATGAGAAGGGGCTATAGTAAACCTAGATGTAGTAATGTATTATTACAATGCATGTTACACTCTTTACCCATTGCTGGAAGCTGCACAGTAGGAACTGATGTTACCAGGCTGTGTGGCTTGAAAATGAGAGACAGTCTAACAAAAGGCAGGATGTACAATGTGGTTCGGCATCTCTTCTGCTAAATCTGTGCTTGCTGCTACTTGTTCCTGCTCCCACTCGTTGTTACTAGCCTGAAATGAACTGAAGAGAAGGTTTCAGCTGCTAGCCCTGTTTGGTTGAAACGAGAGAATAACACTTGAGTTTCACTCCTACTTTAAAGTGGAGGCCTGCCAACTGAATCTCTCGTGTCTGGAGCATAACTGCATTGCAGTGCAGAAGGTCAGCAAAGAGGGAGGGGGGGAAGGTACTTTACTAGATTAATTCTGTACCTAAAAAAAAGGTGGTAGATTCTGTCAGGATGATTTTGGACACAGAACAGTGCTAGGCAGGCTCCTAGACAAATGCTAGGATGAATGAGTTTTGGTGTTTGCCTTTGGAAGAGACAGCAGAGGCTGACAGCATGGTGTTTCCAGTCCGTTTTAAGTAGGAAAGAACCTTAAATAGTTTAAAATATTTGTTGATGGACAAATTATAAATTTTTGGTTACTGTATATTGAATCTTGAAGGCAGGGGAGGAAGAACTTTGTGGATCAACTCTTCTGTATAAACCCACTCATTCAGTATCATTTATTGCTCTTGCTCAGCACTGTCAGAATAGTTCTTAATGTTTCAACTTTGCATATGAAATAATGGCTCTGTAGAAGGCAGGAATTAAGAACAACATGGCAGCTTAATGAAACAGAATCTAAAGCTGTATTTCTTCGTGCATAAAATTAAGTGAAAATCCTGCCCTTTTTTTATTTTTTTTCTTTAAACAAAAATTTCTTACCCACTAGATGGAGCCTTCTGTCTTTCTCTACCAGATTTTCTTCTGTGCAAGGCTCACGATTTGAAATGGTGAGGTGAAAAAATGGAAAGACTAATTTAAAGCAATGCTGCTGATTCACGTGGCTCAGATGGACCAATTCCAGGTACTTGCTTTCACAACCAGCCAACATGTTAACTAACATAATTAAAAATACATGCTTTCCATTCAATAAATGAACAGTAATTAATGTGAAGAACTAGATTTAAGCCAGTAAAGGAAACAAGAGGTTGTAGATCCCTACTGATTCTAGGAAAACTTCCTACTGTGCCATGCATTATGATGTAAAGTTTACAAGGTCAAAGAAGTGGGCAGTTTTATCAGTTCATACCCAATTAATTCCCTTTTTTTTTAAAAATGGCTTTCAGCCTTATATTTAAGTCCTAGCAAGAGTTTATGTCTTGGGAAAAAAAACCCCAAACATATTACAACACCTACTACTACAAAAAATCTGCAATTAAAAGCAATTTTATATTGGAGCACTGAAAATTTTCTTTTAGACAACAGTAGTGGTTTGTTTTTCATAAGAACCTTCAAGAGCTAATTCGGTTAAAACCAGAAGTGATTCATCAAAAATAACACCCCCTCCCAGCAGCATCAGACGTTTTTTTCCCCCGAGGTTTTGCTAGTGCTCTGGTTCAAATCAAACCCTGTTTACTGATAATAGGCTGTTGATGAGAAAAATGCGAAGCTCCTCCAGTGTAGCTATACTATTTTTCATTACTCTTTTACATCTACAAAGTCAGCAAGTCTCGGTGGCACTGAGCCCAGGTGGCCATGCCTTCAAGGAAAGACACAGTGGTCATGAGTGGTTACATGAGCAGGTAACTAAGCAGTAGTTCTGTGGTGTGGTTTTGAACTCTGATAACTCTGGACTTCAGAAACCTAAAGGCAAATTCCAGCCTTTTGGGGGTTAAAAACCCCACCTTCCAAACCCAACAAAATCTATTACAAGACAGCTTTTTATGGTGTGCCCCATGTTTTTATCAGTAACAAAAGATTCTAATTTCTGTCTGATGGACTGCAACACATCACTAATTCAGACCTAAACATGGTCATGGACAGGGCATATTTTGATGTGGTAATGGAGGAATGTTTTTCTAGCATTTTTTAGTTTGCTTAGGTGGTTCAATCTGTCAGGGTCTGAGAAGGTTGGTAATAATTTAGAGAAGAAATCTGAGGGCTCGTAGGTGAGCTTCCAAAAGAAGCATCATCACAAAGATCATTATTTCTTAGACATCCCTTTTGCTAACCAAATGATATGAAAAGTAGGTAGACTGCCCATTTCCACTATTTTATTGCTTGTCTTTTGATACTTCTTTTTTTTTTTTTTTTTTTTTTTTTTTTTTTTAAATACACAATTCTAAGGACGCCATGTGAAAAATGTTCATGGTTGGTAGTTGGTAGTTTTATTTTTTGGTTAATGCTACTGAAAATGAGACCTAATACTTGCTTGCAATGTGTTCGCCGTTGTGCTGCAGGCTTCCAGCCTGGAAACTGAGTAGTGTGGCCTAATTACAACTAGACTGGGTCTCATTATGTTAGGTGCTGCAAAAACAGAACTCTTAGTATCAAGTTATTCCATTTAATAACTGTATTCATGATCAAGTAGACTTATAAACATTATTTATTTGTCTCCATTGTACCATTTAGGATACTTAAAATTCTGTCCAGCAGAAGAGAGCTTATATCAATGTCTCATGTACAGTTATAAATGGCACTTAAATAGGGCTGGAGGGTGGCATATACAGAGAAAGTACTTCTTAAACATATCATATATGGCAAAGGCAAATGATGTCATTAATTTGAAAAGCTTAATTGAACAAGCAGGGCCCCTAGTTATTCCTACATCTATACCACCACCATCACAGTGAAATCTAGACAGCTGAGAGAGAAGCTTTTAACTGCAGTATCTAATGGTAATGCTGGAAGAGGAGTTCATGAGGTGCAAGCCCTCCCTTACCAAGGAGAAGATTTAGTGATGTTGATGCAAGAATGGCCAAACCTCACATCTTTTATCCAAAGATGTAGGCAAATGGAAGCCTTTTGGAAAGCCCTTGAATACAGCAGCCAGTGTCCCCATTTCACAGGATTTCACCCACAAGTCAGGGTCTTACTACTGTGTGACATTCAGGATGTACAGTGCTTGTTTCGAACAATCCAAGAGGTAAGTGATGTACTTAGGCACTCAGGATATCTGTTGTCTGTCTTGAGACATCTAAGAGTTAAACAAGATTTGTGGACGGACTAAAGAGACATCTCAGCAACCCACCAAACCCTTTTACTCCGACCCGAGTCGGAGTACTCCCCACCCCGACCTGAGAACCGGGGAGTTTAGTGTGGGACATGCCGAGATTGGAAACAAAGGAGTTCTACAGCTGACGCTGGGAGCAGAATGTCCAGTGATAACCAGGCCTTGAAAACCACCTACTTAGCAGGAAAAGGTAAAGAGTGGCAGTCTCAAGCCGCCTCCTAGGACCGAGCCTCCCCTGCAATAAACTACTCAACCTCCTCTTTTGCAACATAGCCCCGGCACCATATCCCCCCCTCCTCTCTCGGAGGAGCACAGAGGAGATAAAAGGTGTTTCTGACCTACACAGGGAGGAAAGCGGGGGGTGCAGTGGGCGAGAACTGCATAAAAATCTGGGACACTGGGTGCAGAGAAGCCCTTCTCCACTGATGACATCGCTGGACCATGGTGGTAACTATTCTATCGCTTGCTGTCCTCTGCATTTCTGCTTTCTCCTTTCTTTTCTGTCTCTGTCTTCTTCCCTGTCCTATCCGCTCTACGGACTTTGTTGTGTTACTCTCATAAAAGTTTGTTGTGCACATGACATCTGACCTCATTTGCATCTTAATTTCACCATTCGGGATCACCTTTAAACCTTTCCATGGGTCCTGATGGACAACAAAGGGGTGCAGCTGCTGTGAGGCTTATACCAGGGGAGGGAAGGCAGAACCCAGCCGCACCCAGCCTCCCACTGCGATGAGGAGCGTTAGAAAGCAAGGGGGTTCTGCCCGATCTCTCGTAAGACCACACACCAGCCCCGGTGCCTATTTGTGCACCTGATATAGTGTTAGCTTTGTTTTCTCCTGGCAAGATCATAGAAAATGACCACGTATCCAAAATGCTGGATTGTGACATACTGTTACCCCAAGTGACCAAGAATAAAACACCATCCAACAAGCATGTTCCACATAGCTACTGTGATATCTGTACTATGCTTCCTTTCCTCACCTGTGTGTCTCAATTACATCCTGAAATATGTAAAGTCACACCTTGCTGATTTCCACCACTGAAAATAGAAATGGGTACAGGAATACAAGCAGATTGCCACTGCTGGCATGGATATAGAAATAATTAATTATTAATTAAAAGCCTTATTATAGTGAATGTAATCCTCTTCCCCCTAGGCAAATGCTGCATCAAAATGATAGAAAATTAAGATCAATAAGCTGAAACACAAGTTAAAGTGAAATATTGAATTACCATTTGGTATCCTATTACAGCTTATCTGGAGAGGATTTCCCTGAAGTTCTGTGTTAGGAGCAAAAATCTGCATTTAAATGGAGATGCATTAGTAACGCATGAGATAGTGCTTTGCAAGTCACCCTGTGTCTGCAGAAGAGCAGCATAAATTTTGCTATTTAAAAATAAAACCCAAATAGTTTATAGCCTGATTTTCCTTTCATTCCTCCTACTTTTACACTTGTGATTAGACTGATTTCAATGGACTTAATCTCGATTTACACTGATGGATACAAAGGAAAAATTGGGTCCTCGATCTCTGTGCAGTGGGAACTGCAGAACAGAAAGCTGCAGATTAACAGTAATTTACAATAAAACACGAACTATTTTCAATACTGATACAATGCAGAAGTACCATAAAGGCTTGCAGAGCCTTCTGGGAGGGGACAGGCTCACCTGTTAGGGCACAGATCCCTGCAGGGCTAAGGGGAGTTTTGAATAAGCAGAGATTTTGCAGTGGGCAATTTTTCTAACTGTTGTAACTTCTTGGTACTGGTTTTGTAATGCAGAACAATGGTTTTGTACTTTCAACAGATCCATACAAGTGGGCTCATGAAAGGATTGAGAGGATAGAGGGTGAAGAGGGCCCAGCAGGCAGGGCCAGGTGGTTATTCCACTGGTTCAGATGCTGGCAAAGACTCTGGTCAGAGGCTCTACAACGGGCTGCCTGGTCTCACGCTGGTGGAAACTCTGGAGGTGACAACAAAAGCACTGGCTGTCAAAGCTTAACAATTTCATTTAAAAAGAGCAAATAATATGTTAACAGAACTGTGTGTTCTACCCTGGATAGAAACCACCCATGTTGGGTGAGCCTTCAGAAATGCAAATCAATGTCAGGAGTGTTCACATTTATTTCCAGCACACAATTTTTTTTCCCACACATTTTTTTTTCCAGCTTTTTAATCATGGTGGTACTGTAAGAATAGCTTGAACTCCTCCTGTCACATCACTTGCTTAGTGTCAATTTAAAATGATAAGCTGATAAAAATGATGCTAAGAGAGCGTTTTCTACACTAATGTCTCTACTGCTACTATTGCTTCACCAAAATCAACAAGAATCATAAACTGCAGAGAGTTTCTATGGCTATAAGCAGCATTTTAGCACTACTACTAAGATGTGCTCTGGTGTTTCTTCAAAATCACTTTAGCTTCTTAAATTAATTAAAGTAGCCCAAAAAGTCTGACATAGAAACTGTATAGACTATTTTCAGTAGTGCCTTTCCAGTCTAGATATGATAAGCCGTACCAATACTATAATAGTAGGAGTGATTTACCAAAAAAGTAAGTAGTATGAAAGTCAGGGAACTAGCTGATCTGGAAGATTGTTTCACTAAGCTAAAGTCAAAGCTTAATAAAGTAATTTAAACAATTAAGCCAGTAAGAAGAAAAGTGTTTACTTGACTTCTGATGCTTTCCAGAAAGTTTGCATAATGTTTATCAAACTACTTACCACTCTGAGGGGCTGTATAAGTGAAGAGCTACTACTGATACTAGTGTTAGACCACTGAAGAAACTGCTACAGAAATAAAATATAGTTTCAGTTTGATAGTCACTACAGTAGAGGTCTTGCATATCTTCTAGACAAAATAATTTGTTGCTATTTTGGTCTGTCTCTGCTTCATGTTGTGAGATAAAGAATGCTATTCTCATGAGAAAAAGGAGTAAGAGTAATGCTGAGATGCATCAGCTAATGAATTGTCTTACTTCTAAGCTTATCCATGAGGCACCTCATAGCACACATCATCCTCTTACTACACTGCTATGCTTTAGAGATGTCAGTCACACAAAGCTGAGAATGGCAATCTGTCACAACACTGAAACCCAAGATTACCTAAAACCAACGGGGTTCTGGCACGGCATGTAGGTCTGGAGCTCTGGTATGACATGATAGCAAAGCACCTAAAAGTACTTCCTATATTGAAAGCAGCTACACTGCCAAATTGACACGATGCTTCCAATGATGAAATACACCGATGTTTTTAACGAAGACATTCAAATGATCCTAGCAAATGACCACACGCAGTGCTGCAGAAAGGAGTGAAATTCCCCCTACATTCCTCCTGACTGGGCTGTTGGAGACAGGGGAAGAGGAAGCAGAGGCAATCTTTTCTTGACACCCATACTCATGCTTCGAACAACTTGGCACTAATAAGCTTTTCAACCCAAGCAGATCCAGGACTCACCTTGATCAACATCTTGCCTCTAGCTACAGTAATTTTCCAGCACTTCATATAAAGACTGGTTAAAAGAAAATCCTTCAATGGTTTTTTATGTGTGACATTAGTTAACCAGAACACATAGTTAATTATTTTTCTCTTTTATTCTTTGGAATCCTGATAAATCCTGTGACATTTAGATTCATGAATTCACAAGAGGCAGTAAAGGAGGATTTTTAAAACACATGGATAATACAAGTCTTCCAGCTTCTGTATGGTACCATTGCTCCCATTATTTGCAAGAATGTGCAGATAAAATGATTATTCCTGTAACATCCAAACTGGGCCTGCAGCTGAAATATGGGTATATGGATATTTGCTCAGTAAATACCTACACAGCTTGGGCTAAAGGGGGATCCTGCTCATTTTCTCCATGGAGAACAGCAGCACTGCCATAAACACTGCACAACAGCCTCAGCCAACGTTGTCTACTGCCTACCAGCATGTAGGAAGTCCCCATTGTCAAGTCTGCCATCAAATTTAGCACTGCTCTGCTTCCTTTCTCTGTGGTGGGGATGTGACTTTCCTAAGGGAGTTGCTTTAAAGCCAGTCCCTAGCCAGCCCTGAAAAACGGATTTAAGCAGGCTAGCTGCTTCTCCTTATCACTACTGCCAGCGCTTTCTCAGCTTCATATTCAGAGTCCTGTTCTGCTGCACAAGTTGCCCTGTCACTGGGCTACAGTGTCGAAATTAAGTTAAATAGAATTTGACAAAGGTCTGTAAAGGCTCAGTCCCTAACTCCAGCTTCTGCTGTGTTTTGTAGGGGCAGGAAGCAGAGCAGCCCAACAGTAGCGGGCTGGAACCAATACTTGTAGCAGAACAAATGTGGCTGTACCCAACGTGCAATGTTACAATAGCGAAGAACAAATCAGATCTTTAGAACTCCGGGAGGGGTTAAAGTGCAGATTTAAACCATTCTCTTCTAAGTCTGACCACCACCAGAACTGCCCCAGTCCACAGTTGCTCCATTCAGACTTCTGGGAGACTCCCAGGAGCCGCATATTTGCCAAGGACTCTCAACCACCAGTTGCAGCATTTCTTGCTCCCAGACCTCATGTGAATCAAGCTGCCAGACCAGACAGACTCTTAAACTGTTCCAGAATAGTAGATCTGGTGCTCAAAGAGCTCCCATCATCACAAAGAAATGAACAGTTGCCTTTGCTTCTGAGCACTGGTCAGGGTGCAAAAAAGACGATACCACCTGTATGCCCTGCCACCCTGAATGCCAGGGCAACTGGCTACATAGTGGCTTGTGGAAGGCAAGGGCAGTGCCAGGCTTGAATGCAAGCAGCAGCCCCTCTTAGCTACTAGCACCTTACTACAAATAACCGACTTTGATCTAACTAAATCCCTGACAAATAATTTTATTATGCAAGCTTTAATAGCGAACAGCACCATTTCCTAAAAGTTTTTATGGAAATGTGATATTACATTTAAATGGAAAAATGAAAAGAACAAACTAGAATATTCATCCTTATGCACAAAAGGCATCATCAATAAGGCAGCTGTGCTTTTGTCTAAAACATTTCTCTGGAAGTGGGTAATTATTATTTAAAAAACCCACACTGATCTGCTCCTGACAGCTCACAAGGTACACGTTCATCTACTTGTTCTCCCTGACAGCTGATCTATTCTGAGCACAGGTGACTAACTAATAAAGTCTATTATATCTCTAATAGAAAAGTAATTCCATTTATCTTTACCCTTCCTTGCAGCCCTGCTTCCTTTCACTGTGCTGGGGTGGGATGCTGTAAGAGGCTTCTAAAATGTGGTTATTTTCACTCCTACAGTTGCTGTGCATTACTTAGAATTTTAGATTGCTCTGCTTTCTTCAGGAAAAACAATTAGACACAGATAATATCACCCTGAGGATGAAGCAAAAGCAATTATTTCTGTTACAAAATGTCCCCCTAGATCTGCATCTGAACAACTAAGCTTTTTGATTTTTAATTTTATTACTTTGTCTTTCTGTTAACAAATAATTAATATGATTACTAACACCCTATGTACCTCTAATGTCTATACTGTTTCAATTATAAAGCTATTACTGATGCTTATTAATTCTATTCCATTTATCTTCAAACTTGCATGGAAACTTAAACATTTGTAGACATTCATGGAGCTGCAGCTCCTCCAAACTTGCTCACAGAATGCAGCCAAGTTTATCTGCTGCAACCCTGAGACAGAAAGTGAAATTCAACAGGAGACTGTAAACCACACCAGTTTTACTTCAGAGTCACTCTGAATAAAACATTTGTTTGAAATAGTGTTGCCCACTGTGTCTCTGCCATCTTCCTCCTTTCTAAGCTATAAAGTCAGCTTAAAAAAAAAACCAAACAAAACAACAGAAATGTAACTTATAACATAGCAAAGCCTATTTGAGCTAGTAATACCCACTTCTTCCACTTCACCCACCATTAGAGCACTATCCACCATTTGGCTTCAGGAAGTATATGGGAGAGGTATCTGCTGTGTATATGAATCAGTAAGTTGGTGCACATGGCTCATTTGAAGTTCTTGTCTGTTTGCTTTTACAGCCTTTTTTTGGATGCAAGATTCAGATTTATTGTCGATGCTGCTGAATACAAACAGCTTCTATATAATGTTTGTCCCTGAAATTAAAAAAGGGAGATTCATCATTAAATACAAGTCCTAAGTCTCATCGACTGTCAAAGACTTTATTCAAGTGGAAAACTGGCTACTGAGGATCCTTCAGTAAGTTGTGCACTCTGGAAAAGTCAATTGATTTCGAGTAATGATTTCCAATCTGAACAATGTTCTTCATGTTGGTGTGCTTCCTCCTCCTGACCTTTGAAAAGCCTTCCCCCTTGCTCCCCCCCCATTTGCAAACGGGCTAGCAATTAATCCTTTACAGTCAGTAACATGTCATGCACTTCCAGGCCCTGTGATTGTTCAGCATTCAATAGTTTGGGGGATGTTTTCTCCTGCTGCTTCTCCTCTCAGGAATACAGCCCTAGCAGGGCTATACCATGCTTTCTGCCTGCACCGAGAGGAGTTAAGAGGCTTCTGCATTAATCATGCAGTACCATGTCAGGCAGTGCCCAGGCCAGGTGATGTAAGCTCTTGACCCTCAAACGCAGAGGCTGAATGTACCACTAAATTAATGTAGTGCTGCATGGTGCAAAGACATTAAAGTTTTAAGAGTGCAATTGATTATATGTAGCTCAACTTTCAAACAGATTGGTCAAGATGGATTGCAACAGTCACGCCGCGGCACAGTGATGCATGTCAGCAGGCTTTCAGTTTTACTGTACGGACCACTTGACATTGGCTTTTAACCTACCAATAAACCACCCCGAACACACTGCAAGAAGTGGGAAGAAATTACAAATCCAGTAGTCACATCTAAAATAAAAGACTAAGCCTAACACATTACAGCTTGTCTACTTCTGCCAACACCAACTAATTTCTAGCACTTGGGGTTGAAAGACCAAGTTGGCTGCAATTGCCAAGTAAGGAAATGCATCCTCAAACAGACACTTATTTTGATGCTATAGGGAGCTTCAATACTGTAAATCCAATCTGTAGCCTGGAATGTTCCTTATCTCAACTAAAATTACTGTCATCTTCAAACATCTGTCATTCCTCAGTAATTATCAGTGTCTGAGTATCTATCAACAGCTAAGGAAACCACCTTTCTGAATTTTAGTTTGAAACCAAAATCAAGCATTAAATATGGTCGGATCTTATTTGACGTTGCTTTTCCCATCCCAGCCATTTGGTGTATTCAACATTTTCCATTCTTTCTTGTTTTGTAGTCACTTCATAAAATGTGTGACACCTAGCAGAATTTCATAGACATTAACTATCTGAATGATTGTTTAAAAACACCAGATGTGAAATATTTTATTTTGTAAATAGGGACAATTGTATTGAAAGCAAAATTATCTTAGAGGAAAAGCAAACTTTGCTAAAAATTACTATTAGAACATTTCTGTTAGATATAGAAACAATGATAGCAGCTTAAGTTTCTCTTAATTTCACATCTTCACCTACTCTTAGGTAATCCTGCTCTGGCGGGGGGGTTGGACTAGATGAACTTTTGAGGTCCCTTCCAACCCCTAACATTCTGTGATCCTTTCTTAGAAGTATCTAAAGGATAAAAAAATAGCACTGTAAAAGGTTTCTGATTAACCTGCCATCTACAGCAGACTAATGCAATTTTTTAGAGATGAAGAACTGGCATAGGTGTTAGAAAAGAAAATAAGTACAGCTCAAAAAAGATACAAGTATGACTGAGTACCTCTCTATCCTGGGAGAAGAATCATAGGTGTAAGAGTTTACTTATTTTCTATGTTTTTTCTAAACTTATTTTGACTAGGTATGTTTGCTTAAAATTGAAAAAATCCCAACAACATGATTTTCTGCTTTCAAATAAGGCAGATCAATTATAAAGCACACAGTATTTGCAAATATAAGCGTTCCTTTAACTATTGTTATGGGGTTTCCTACTGATAGTTTCAACAAGTCTGCTGCATAGTGCATTAAAAGATGGATGTGTCTGTGACTAATGCTCATCGGAAAAATTTAATATAGCTATAATCCTTTCATTTGAGTTCTTCTATGCTCTACTGTCCTAAATGTTCTACAAGACCCAAATAAAAAAAATAAAAATTTCTGATGTCTATGAGCTTACAAAGTAAGCAGAAGTAGCCAAGAATATATTGACACATCTGAAGATTAATCCTGGGATATTTCAATCAGAGTAGATACTTTTCATCATTAACCAAAGGCAGAAATCTCAAAGCAAGCGAGACCTACAACTCTATTATACCTCCTGGGAGATGTGGTGATGGGCGCATATTCCTCTTAATATTGTAACTGTAGGAGTATATCACCACATATTACTGTAAGAACATCCAGTGATATGTAAGAGGCCAGTGTATCTCTGAAGTAACCCTCAAAACCTTAAGATGTCTCATGCAAGCTTTGGACCCAACATCAGGCTTGGTGATCACTGAACAACTACATCTGCTTTGCAGTTCAATGCATGGTGACCTATCAAAGGGTGTGTCTGTTATAGAATAGGCAGCACTGCCCTTCTAGAAACAGGCAGATTTGTTTTAAGACCGTGAAAGTAATATCACATGCACACCTACAAGAATGCAGACTTCATGAAACCAAGGGAAGCACTTTGCAGGGATGCTTGAAATCAGCCAGGCAGAAAGACTGATAAGAGCTTAAACTTTACTGGAGTTTGTTTAGAAAACACCAAGTAAAACATCAACATTTCCAGGAAGAGCAGGAGAACCTTGCAAGGTCTGTACAGGACTGACACAGATGAGTGGTGCAGCAATGCGGTCAGTACATAGCAAGAGGTTTGTCATACAACATGCAAGAGTGAAACCTGGATGATACAGATCCTGAAGTACATGGCTCATTTATAGGTAGAAAAGCAGAAAAGAGAGCAATAAAGCATCAAGCCTAAAAGCTGTGAGCAAAAATGTAGTTGTATGACTTCTAACAGGCAGATAAATCTCTTCATGCTGCTTTGAAAGAGTACCCATATATAGTCATGGGATTCTCCAGCAAAGCACAGGACCTTTAAGGAAGGCCAGAATGCTGCAGGAAGCTCTTGCTCAAATATACCTGAAGTCAGTAGGCCCTGAAGGATGCCTTACAGATGTCATGCACACAAACTATACTGAAAATGGACTGAGTGGCTTGAAAACAATGCTGCAGAACAGAAAAAGTGCCTCAAATCTATCATTCTGGGACAGGGAAGGAACACTACCAGAGATTTAACAGCAGAAAAAACATCCCTTTCAGAGCTTGCCTTGCTATAGCACTCGGAAGTCACTAAATGCAGTTTGCTGGCTAACCTCTGTTGCCCACAGGTAAACACTCCTGTTAAGAAGTTTTGTTCCTTCTCTTGGTTCATGGACTTCAGAAGTCAGAGGATGCTGAACGCAACACCGAGACAACTCCTGTTAATTTGCAGACGACAGAATGGACAATATCATTGATGTAGTGTAATGAGCCGTTTCCCTCCTCCCTACTGTGATTAATGGTGTGGATAGGAGGTCTGCTCGCTGAGCTGATAGATGGGATTGTGGCCCTGGAGGCATACCCTATATATAGCACTGTATGAATACATGCATGAGAGACTGGCAGGCAGAAGCAGCTCTGGGAGCCTTTGTTATTGTCCAGTTTACTCTTTCTTGAGCTCCTCCAGCTTGCACAATCTGTGTAGCCTCTGGGAAAGCAGCTTTAGAATTGGCTTACTTGATGGAAAAAGCTGCTCTTCTTGATGCATATGATGCAAAGTAATGTGACAGTGATTGACAGCTAGGGAGGAAGAGGAGAGGAAAACTGAGTTAAGTCAGGGTATTGTGTGAAGGAGAAAAAGGGAAAAGGAAAAAAAGGGAAAACTCCTCATTACCACAGCATGTGTGCAGTGGCAGAGATAAGAGTTGCTGGTTTTTATAGTAATAATCATAATTATTAAAATCAGTTGACATAAGTTAATGACGATATAAATAGTACCCACGTGGTTACTGGATGTTTTTCTTCAAAACCTCATATTCCCAAAATAGAAAGTAGTTAAGTTTAGGAGTCTGCTAGTCTACTCCCCCCTCCACATTTTGTGAACAGGTAATGTAATGAGAACATAACCCCCAGGGACTAGTCCTATCTTCTCAGCCATTGATACACTACACTCCTCATGCTTATGTTTAAGGTGAGCCAGAAGTTGCCTGCCAGCTTCTCATTGCCCTTATACCACCGAGCCAACTGTAATTTTTATTGAATGATGCCATTCCATTGCAATGTACTGGGCAAAAGTGCGCTGCTGCTTTTATGATTTCTTAGTTCAGGTCTGGAAAAAGAAGCAGCAGCTGTAATTGATTCCATCAGCCTTTTTCATATTGAAACAAAAGGTAATATACAGAGAAACTTCCTTCCACTACAGAGATGAGGAATTCAGAATTTGGAGTCTCACTTTTTCCTTTAGGAGATGGTATATTCCCAGCAGAGACATCCCAGTTTAGTTTATCTTCAGCAGACTGTTGGGTTCTGGACCACTAGCATGGAAAGCTGGAGTCTTGGGAAAAAATAACAAAAGGGGAAACAATACCCACTTGAAGACACTCGTGGCAAAATTGGAGATACTAAAGCACATCAAGGAGGAAAAAAGCTTATTTCAACAAATCCCAGCTGGCTCTTACTCTTAGTGCTGAGTAAAATACCCATTTCCAAAGCTCCAGGAGACATGCTGGAATCCACTACTCCTTGCTATTTGGAAATAAAGTTTTACAAGCGCCTCATAAGAATATGCCGTGCTTGCATTCACCATAAAGGAACTACCATCATTAGTAAAAAGGCTATACTGTAGTTTTCCTTCTGTTGCATATGTACGTGCAGCTCTGTATGAGAAAGTCATAGGAGACAGGGTCAGGAAGTGACATGCACAGTAGCTGTCTGTCTGTCAATGTGGAAACCTTTTCTTCCAGAACAGAAACTAAACGTTGGATTTTTAAAATTAAATTCTGATGTTCTATAAATACTAGCATCAGATGATATGCCACAGCATGCTTGGTTTGATGTAGGATTAAGACCAGTATTTTAAAAAGTTC
Source organism: Megaceryle maxima (assembly GCA_024605025.1). Classification (NCBI taxonomy): domain Eukaryota; kingdom Metazoa; phylum Chordata; class Aves; order Coraciiformes; family Cerylidae; genus Megaceryle; species Megaceryle maxima. Next base: position 68,712 of record JANHGN010004916.1, on the reverse strand, counting down.
TACATGGAATCTTGATGATCTAAACCACCAAACCCTCCCCTCAAAACCCGTTAACTGCTAACATGATTGATTTCAGTGTGTGCCTCTCTGAAAATCCTGGAACTCAACGCCCTCACACTTCATAGAAGGCTACAATCTGCAAGTCAGAATGGGTCACGATGGGTCAAACTTTGAATGTACTTCTTGCTTGGAAAACACCTACTGGATCTCACTATCATTCCTTAGGGAGATCAGATTCTAATAGTACAAATCTTTAGGCCATTTGAGTACATTCATCATCATCTTCAGGGACAATTGTAATTCTGAGACATGCGTACCCATCTTTAGGGTAAATTCATATCTAATTCAGACCTTACCTAGTCAGTCTAGTTCACTGTTCCTTTCTGCAGGCTACAGTTCAGGGAGGTACTAAATCATGTGCTTAAGCTAAGTCCACACAGACATGTCACTCATGTCATAAAAACCTCAGTACTGAGCCTATGTTTTACTGAATCAAATCCAAAGGATTCCTTTAAAAACCTCTGACCGTATAATATGATGGAAAAAGGATGAAGAAAATTGTAACCTTTCACAACAACATCTAGACCCACCAGTGCCTTTCATTCTTGATTTAAAAAGCAAGAAAAGCAAGACAAAACAGCCTAGCAAAGTCCTTCTACTTTTAAATTGATCTCTTTATTTATAACCTGAATGACAGTAAGACACATCAGTAACAGCATGGTATGAAAACTCCTCTCTTTCCTCCCCAAAGCAGTTTTTCTTACAATGACTATGGTAATTTTTCTTGTCTCTTGGTTAAATGAAGGCGGTTTGCTTCACTTACAGCCTTGCCCGAGCCAAGCTGGTTTTGCATTTTGTCACGCACACAGAACCCCAAACCTGAAAATTCTTTGCTAAAAAGATCTAGTGTTCAAAAACTACTCAGTTGTGACACTGGGTAGTCTCTTCCATTTTCATTGCAGCTTGATTATGGAGGAGGGATTTTTTTTTTTACTTGTCTTGTTAAGCCAAAATGGGGTTAATCTGACCCCACTGACAAGCCAATTTCAGGAACACATGAAAGTCCTGCATTACTTTGCAAGAAATGATACATCTTCACCCCAATTTCCCTTTTCCATCCCCCCACTACCCAAACTAGAGATGTAAGTTTAGAAATTCATCCTATGAAATGATCTAGACATTCTGATGGCTGCAATTTATCAACATAAATAACTGCACTTCACAGCAAAGCTTCTGTCATAAGAAAACACCGTGTGCCCTAAATTGCCTGCTGCCCTCTTCAATAATCAGCCTAGTTTTTAAGATCTAGAGATCTGCTGATAAAGGACACTGCGGTGCATACAGCAACAAAAAGCCCTGAGTTTCCTACACATCACTGGAAATGTCCACACTCTGCTCTATTAATCTTTCGATTGGGGTCATTTTTCTCTTGAGATGTGGCAATAGATTATTTCAAGAGAAAATAGGGAAGAGCACCCAGACACGGGTCTGCTTAATGATACACAAGGTTGCCTCCTTCCTTCCTGGTTTAATCCTAAATAGTATCTAATGGCCAAAGCTGCTGTTAACTCTGTGCTGACCAACAGCGATGCAGAAAGAGCACCCAGTATGTTAATAACATCACTCTGCCCCCGCGTCTTCTCAAGCACCTTACTCTGTAAGACCCATGCTGGCACTGCTCTTCTTCTCTCCCTCATCACAGCCCATGTTACTGGTTCCAGCATCATCATCTACATGCCTGAGAGCTCCTCACATCCCCTACACAAACCTCCCTTGCATTTCTCTAGCTTTTTGTTTTCTCTGGGAATCAAAATCTACTCACTCCTGCAAAAGCACGTGAGAAAGTGGGAAGTGTCTGACCCTTTGTCTCTTCTCCTGTGGAGATTCAGTCTCTAGGTTACTGCAGATAGAAAAGACATTCCTTAATCGCTCTCGATGAGCCTCAGCATGGTCCCAGACATTCAGCCCCAAATTTTACCATTCTTTTATTTCAGGACGTTTAAAACTACATGAGGATAAACATGCCTGAAAGTGCCTTAGGGGGAGTTATGGAGGAAAGCAGCCTCACGTTCTTCAGTACCTTTGCCTGTCCTAATTTTTGTAGCATTTCTTTCCACACAGAGTCTGAAAACTGATTACCAGCAACATATGGAACGCCTGCCACTGTGATTAAGGGCGCACTTCTCCACCCACGAAGCAGAAATCAGAACTGGGAACTGACATCAGTGGAGCTCCCTTGGTGCAAATGAGCAAGAAGGCGGCAGTGCCCTGCCTTTGCTTGTTAGGGTACAGTCCCTTGTCTTTGGAGGATCCTTGCTGGGTTACTCCTCTTTCACCATATGTCTTTCATTCTGCAGCCAAGGCAATGGTCTGTCAGGGTGGAAGAAAAGCCCATTGTGCTTTGTCACTCCCCCACATCAGCTGAACTGCCTGTGGGGCCTGTATCTGTAGGCATAAGCTAAAGCAGCCCCAAGCTGCTGCATGGTACGCAGGCCTCCAATGTGCCTCCTGGATGGCTCAGGAACACTAGCACAGGGAAGGACAGTGTAGTGGTTTAATGACATCACTGCTTTGCATCTCTGCAGCCCTCTGGTGTGCTTATACCTCCAGGGATCCTCAAAATTAAGATCTTCAGATGTACTTCTCTCTGTCTGTGGTAATATCAAAACACCTCCTCCAGTATAACACAGTATGTACCAGAAATGCTGAGGTTAAAGGCTTCTGTGAGGATTTTCACTGCATCTTCCTCCTTCCAAGGTATTCATGTAAGCTTTTCTGTATTATTGGCCATACAAGTTTCTCAGGATGCACCCAACTTTTAAATGATAAAGTAACATATTAAAAGTTTTAGGCTTTTCACCTTCAGTTAAGAAAATAAATTTTTTTTTTTTTTTGGACAACACAGACTGCATTTTAGAGAGAATAAAGGTATTTATATGAGAAATAAAATAAAGTATTAGCAGATAGTCTCATATATAACAGGACAGTATAAAACTAACCAATTCTAATATATTCTCTAATGGTCCTCTTCTATTTCTCATTTATTTCAGTTTTGAATCCCTAAATGTCACTTGTCCTGTGAGAGACTATTACAAACCCTCATTGCTATTAACAGCATCTACTTCACAGGGCCAGCAACCCCCCACAGCAGCACACACTTAGAGCTTTAGAAGGGCAGGCTTTTCCATTATACTTTACCATAGACAATGTGAAATTCTGCCTCTCTACACTCCAGGAACATCACCCCAGTTTCACAGCAGGGATTACTTGCTCATTGTGCCGTTTCTTACCATTTAGATGCTACACACCTTATTTTATAGAACATTCCCCCTCTCTTCGGGTTTTGTACCACAATTCATGGAGGGAAAAGAACTTAGTCTGCTTCTTGGCAGAAGCTGCACAAATGAATGATAAATGGCCATGCTGGAAGCACCTTGTAAAAAAAAAAAAGAAAGAGCTACCACAGGTTGGTCCTACCTGGATGCTAAATGATAGATAAAGCAGTTTTTTGCTGCCAGCAGTCATGCTGAATATCTGCACACAACACTTTGAGCAGCAATTATGAAAGTTGTGGAGGGTTTTTTGTTTGGATTTCCTCCCCCCCCCCCCCCCCCCCTTGAAGAAATGGCTTCAAGTCAGGAGCAGAATGCCTGCGGGCTCCACATCATGCCTGTAAAGTGTTTAAAAACTCTGCCAGCTGGTATCAGTCATTGATTGGAATGTGTTACGAAATAGGACTTCTTATAGAAACACCAGGTCTTTAAAAGCTAAGAGCCATTTGCCCTCGACTGTGGGAGGCTGTGCTCAAGACTGCAAAACAGTGCTTGCCAGGTGTTCAGGGGTCAGTGAACGGCATCATCCCAACATCACAGGGCTTCTCTGTTAGGAATGTGTGATTTTGGTGGTCTCAGCTTTGAGCACCCGATCATGCATTTTCAGAGCCCTCGAGAGAATAACTGAGAAAAGGTAGTTACAACCCCTCATTTCACAAGTGCAAACACCAGTAATAAGACTCCTGCACGACAGAGCGAGATCCTTCAAGCTCCCTTGTGTCCCAGAGATTGCTAATTGAGACATCCCATGTGTCAAGGAGGGAAGCAAATGGCAGCTTAGCCAGGAACACTAAACGCAACAAAGTCTGTTCCAAATTCAGCAATTCCTCCTGCTGTGGAAGGTGTGACTGAGCTACAGCTCAACCAAGTGACTGGAAAACAGCTGGTGGAGATTCCCCTTGGTGTCTCCATGTCTGTGTGGGAAGAAGGGGAGGAAAAAGTGATTTGTCCATTAATGGAATGTTTGTCGACCAGCACTAAGAGGCTGGTTCAACCACCAGGCCAGGGTCTCTCCTAAGACCCAAAGGTTCTGGGGGACCCTCTGCACATGCCACACTGTTGGCTAGTAAAGATATAAAGGGCAAGAACTGTTATGAAAGTTTCCTTCCTCAGCTGATTTTTTCATTGTTAACTTTACCTCTTTCTGGGACATTCTGCATGACACTCGTGACTGCGGGCTAGACTTCTGGAAAGAGGCAAATAAAAGGGAATGAATTCCTCTCAAAACCTCTCTCTGAGCAGCCCCTAAACCACCAGGTGACCACGACAAAAACCAAACCATGATAAAAAAAGGGAAAACAAACCCCAACATAGCACAAAGAAGCCTCTCTGCAGTCCAGAAACTCGATATTCCCTGATTAGCCTGCACTTGCTGTTTCCATGTTTGCTTTCACCAGCCACATGCTGCCGAACAATCACTCACCAAGAGCATAAATCCCTGGAGACACTGGGGAAGAATCCTCTAGCTACCTGAAGAACTTCTTGAAAGATGACACTGTTTTTATTATCATTTAAGAATTCCTGGTACAAACCATCCCTAAGAAGCAGAGGGTCATGCTGAGCACCATACCATTCCTAGTGTTTGAAAGTGTCCTGAGAGACCCTTAGGAATTGCGAACGTCTTCACGATGACTTGTTTTGGAGGGAGACTTGTCAAGAGGCGGCAGTGTGCTTGGCCCCTGCTCCTTCCCAGCAAGGCCCAGATGGAGCAGTGTCCCACCACAGGCAGTCTTCAACCATGTGGAGAAAGGAAGGCCAGAGGCTTCCAGACAGCCTGGTCCCAAAGCCCAGTTTTGAGGTGCAATGCCTTCCAGCTAGACAAAGGGCATGCAGCTCATCTGCCTTTGCTAATAAAGTGATTGGCTTCCAGTTTCCTCCACTCTGCCCTCAATTCTTCCCCATGCACCACCCCCATGTCCTATGCCATTGCCCTATTGCACCAAGGAAGGAAGAGAAGAGCCTAACAAAGGAAATTCCAGACAAGAAGAGTCGGGGCACCAATTATCCAGGTTGCAGGATGTTGGGAGTTCAGTAAAGGGGAAGAGCTGTAGTGGGAGGACAGAGTCAGCCCGGGTCACACATCAGCTCTCCAGCTCTGATGTGCTTCTACCTCCTCTGGCACCACCAGCAGGAGTTCACAGTTCTTTCCTCTCAGCTGGTGTTTCAAAAATTTCCTATCATAAAAAGAAACAGAAATAAGTGTTACCAAGTGTAGAACTTTGTAATTTTCTACAACTACTAACTTTGCAACCATACAAACATGACAATGTGAAGAAAGTCCCACATATTGTTTTCAGTTATTGTCTGGAAAAAACAAAACAAAACAAAAACACAAACCCAAAACCACGCAAACAACAAAAAAACTCAAACAACAACAAAAACTGCAGATACTCAACTTGCCCCACTAGATTCAACACAACTCTGCCTGGAAAATTATCACAAAATCAGATTAGACATGACCTTAACCTCAGCAGAGCAAAGTCTATATAGATGTCACTTTCCAATTCTCCAAGGTGACAAAATAGAATTAATCCCAAGTTTGGTTCCTTCAGACCTCCAAGATCAAGAATTCCACGGTATTTTAAAATAATTCTAACAAATCTGGAATACTTGTGTCAAAAAACAACCCCATCATTTAGATGTCCTTATTGCAGGTTGTAACAGCAACGCACCACTTGGTCATTTGACATGGTTATGCAGCCCCTTTCTGCCCATAAGCTTTTTCCGATACCAGACTTGGATTATCTCCAATAATTATGAAAGTCAAACTAAGGTTTTCTCTTGACATCTTTAGGCTCAGAGTTCCAAAATTCCCTCTATACAAATCCCTTATTTACTGATGAAGAACAGCACACCCAAGATAAAATCCACCAGGAGCTCTGCACAGTAGTTCCAGAACTGTGTTACTTTATCCCAGAAGCTCAAAGAAAGATGGCATTCACTTTACCAAGGCCTCACTGGCCACGGTAGGCTCTGCAAATACTATGTGCAATCCCTACCTCACAAGAAGTCTAGTCAAGACAACAAAGCTGCTAGTTGTCTTTAGAACAGTCTGGGATGGAAGCTAAACAGCCATAAGAGCAGGTGAGACTTTACAGGCAATGTAATTGCACTGACCATATCATGTTAAGATGTAAGAGGGGATGGGAGTCAAGACAGAAGCACAGCACAGACTTACACAGGCAAGTGGTTCCTAACCAGCAGCTTTACTGTCAGGAATAAGGCTGCACTTTTAGTCTGGAAAGTCTCTTGCTTGGAACATAAGCAGAGATCACTACTGGAGAGGCAAAGGAATGCTTATACTCTCACATTTGAGGGGAGCATGAGGCACAGCATGTCTTTTTGCAGGTGCCACCCATTAATACCAGACCTTGGCCTGTACCTTCATCATTAGTGACAAGAGACAGCCACGCAAGAGACAAAGACAAGCTCTCCTGAGCTCACAGAGATCACTGCTGCTAAAAGCATTTTCCTTGCTTTGCACAAATGGGCCATAAATCCAAGTGCAGACACGAGAACATTATTACTCTCAAATCTTTGCTATTGAAGGTCAACCATAAATGTTTCAATTGATAACTGTTTAAGGACAGACTCCCCACCTTCAACAGGGAAATATTTGAGGAGGAACAAAAAGTCCTACCTGAGCTCACTTTCACCTCCAATCCACTCGGGCACCTTGAGTTTGGAGTCGAGGTTGTAGTAGGTGCCTCCCACCTCCCGGACGCAGATCCAGTGCTGTCGCTTGAGAGGGAGCTTCAAGGGGCCCCAGCAAAGGCTGGAGGGCAGATTCATGATGAAGCCCATAACATTAGACAGGGCAATGACATTAACATCCCTGAAAGAGTGCAGAAGACAAGACAGTAGTAAGATAATATTCTGGAACTTTAATTTAATCTCTCATTTTCTACAAGCAACAGCCATCTCCAGAATTACATGACTTCTCAGTACCTGCGCTTGTCCCACCAAACTGCCTCATAGCCTTTGGTCTGAAGTGCTGCCATGATCACATTCACATCATAGTTCCCATTTCCCAGCATGCTCTTCTTGTGGGGTGTCACCATGGTGTTGGGAGACAACCTGCAAGCAGAACAAGAAGCTGCTCTAGTGCAAGTTTGCCAAATGTATTCCACAGTTGTAAGGAGCTACTTGCTGTACAACTTGAAGCTCATTTTGTATTTTAACGTGAAACCCGTGAAAAGGTCCCTTCCAACCCAAACTATTTTACAATTCTATTCTGTTCCCCCTTATCTTGCAATAAAGGGGTTGAGAGAGCTAAATAATGCATTAAGAATAATTTGGATGTACCCTCCAAAGTTTCTTGCTTTGATGTGAAAGATACCGCAGAGCAGGAAGTTCTTTCCCCCCCACCTTGAACTGGTGCTTCTGAAGATGCCTGTTATTTTTTCCTCAATTCACGGTTGGATCAAATGCCTGTTCACCATTTAGAACAACAGCTATCATAATTTCAAGAGTTCGGCAGCCAACACTAGTCTTGGTGACTGGATGAGATAACAAGAGGCAGGGCATGCTGACTGTAGAAAAGGTTGCTCTTCCCCACCTCTCCCCCAGTAAATGAAAGAAGCATTCAGACACAAGGCTGTGAAGATATCTGTGAGATTTCTAAAGCATTGCCTTTGTTATATGATAAAAAAAAAAAAAATCTATATTTGTTGCAGGAACTAAACAGATAACCTTGCTGCAAACAAATCTTTTCAGCTTTAACCTATAAGCTTGCCTTGACATCATGTGCATTACTACAGCATCTAAAAATCCAGAACGACAGCCCATCATGTTACGTGCAAAACCAGAAGACAGCCTTTGCACAACAACAGATAATGGATGCAAGACATAAAATATGGAAACATGTGGCAAAGCCCCCAGTTATTCGCTTCTATTGTTTTGTGAGCGTGTGTGTCCCCTCCCAAGAAAATTGTAAGGAGGGGAAACAATGTGGGAGTGAATTATTAGGAAGCTGACAGACAGGCTCCAACAGCTGGAACAGCGAGCACTGGGGGAAACCTGTGAGCAGAGAACAGCAAGGTCATGCAACACCAAACCAAAGAAAGTCAAGCCTGAGAACAGATCTGGTGTAATTTGTTCTTTTGGTTGGTAAGGATTTGATTAGCTCTGCTGGCACAAGGTTCATGTGTTTCAGACCATCCAAACATCCACATTTCACCTGCCTCTTCCTTCTGTCAATTCCATCACCTCAAGCTCCCGATGCACCTTCTTTGCTCAGCCTTAAGCACAGTGCAAGTTCTCTGGACATATTTCACCCAGTGAAGATCTCTCAGCCCTTCTGCATTCCTCCCCTGACAACATCGGGCTTTTGACAAGAAGAATGGAACAAAAGGATTGAATAAGGAGTTTCAGACCAACCAAAACTGGACAAGTAGCCTTTTGTATCAGCTGTGAGTTTTCTTGCAGTGGAGCAGATCACAGCAGAACAGCCTGGGAAATGAGTTTACTACAGAAGGGAGAAGAGTCTAAAACAACGTGCTAACAGGAAAAGCTATTAATACCACCACTGGGCATTTCCCGGTGCGGCAGTGACATTTCCACAGGATCACAATTTCCAGTCTCCAAAACTCCACTGTATTTTACTAATCACAGAGATGCAACTACAGCCTGTCACAGTGATGCCATCATCTCCATAATGTGTGATCACTTGGCTACAACTAATTCCTCAAGGTTTTTGCTTCAATCTGTTAACTCTCACGAGTTCCAGTGAGCCAGAAAAACCTTCTAATTAACAGAGCCCTTCGGGTTGCACAAGCACCCTCTTGTGGCACTGTTTTCCAGAGACAAGCTTATTTGAGAGCTGAAATAACATATTTCTATTTGTCCTTTCCCATAACTTTCAGAGCCCCAGATGTGAGATGAAGACCTGCACAGGTGACACATTCAAAAATCAAAGAACAGATAGATACCAGTGAGCAAACTTCCACCAAGAATCACCTCAAGGTCTCTACTCCCACACACCTAAATAGAATCCACAATCATCAGCTGAAGGATTCTGATTTGACAAGGAATTAAGCTGCCTCCCCCAAGTTAATTTTTATCTAGACATTAAGCTGAGGAAGACTGACAAAGTTGGGCAGAAATACAGGTAATAAACCTCCTCAGCATTCTAAGTCAGAAACTTTCATCTATGTGTTGTACTAACACTCAAAAATTCCTGTACACAGTTATCTTTCCTAATCAAGTCTCCATACAGACTTCAGTGAAGCGAAGAGATTTTGTTTGTATCCCCACACAACATTTGGAACATACTATCTTACTTCTTGGAACAAAAGCCAGAGAAACATCAAAAAGATATTTCTTGTATTAGAGGAAAGAAGAGAGGAAGGACTACAAAATGAAAGGGGATCTTGGACAAAGATTTGGCATACACTTGAGATGATAATCATCAGACTACACTGGCCTTATGCAATAGGATGCAGCAAAAGGGAGACTAGTGATTAAGCAATGCAGTTCAATCATTCTTCGAAGGATGTGGTAAAAGCTACAGAAAGCTTAAGCTTATTTGTGATCTCGTTACCTTGTCAACACCAGGTTTAAAAGAAAAAAAAAAAATCACGCCTTGCAACATTTTTTTAGCTTATTAAAAATATTCATCGGTCCTTTATCTGAGCCATCAACACACCAAATATGACTAAACTCAGAAAAGACATAGGGACAGAGTGATGTATAAAGGGCAGCTAAATCCAGACTTCTTGAAGGCAAGTCAAAGAGATAGACACCAGTAATAACCCAACAGACATGCAAAGCTCACAGCTATTCTTATGCACAGGCCTATAGCTCATTCACTTCTGAAAGGAATTTCCACATATATTTCCATAGTACTGTGGGGCTGAATCAGTCTGTGTATCTTGATCCAAAATGTTGGTATGGAACAATACCAGGCTGGAATCGGACATACTCACCCTTCTAGGGCAAGAGGTCCAACAGGATTAACATCCCAACTCTGAGAGGTTTCATGCTTCATACTAATTCCCTCTCACCAAACCAAATGAAAACCAACTAATTAGATCATCACACTCCCTCTACCACATGAACTGTCTTTGTTTCAGGCTGATAGCAATACATCTGTGATTAAGATTCTGACAATTGCTGCTCTGTAATGAAACCATAGTCTTTATACTGGACAAAGAGAGCCTTGAGCCTGCCGCAGACCAGCTCCACTTTACCAACGGGAATTTTATTTTCAGTGCTATTGTGAACAGCATTACAATTTGGTGTTTGCCATTGTACATCACCACGCTTCTTTTGCCAAAGACAGGCACGCGTTTGATTAGTCAAGCACCAGTTCCACAAAGCTGCTGATTTTCAGGACAGCAACAGGCGCACAGCTCCCTGGTCACCAGCACAGGGTACCACAGCTGCCTTATCCAATAGTCCCTGTGTAACCACTGTCATGAAGCATGATTGCCTACCTGTCACAAACGAGAGGCCATCGACTGCTGGTAACAGCTATTCAAGTGTAACATGCAATAAGTACAACATCCACAGATAGATTATCAGAGGAGGCCCCATTTCCTATTTGATTACTTCATCAATGAAAGTTCATCACCATTTTCAAAGGCATGCTCAGAACTTCCACAAAGCATTGCAACTGCATAAAATAAACATTGAGCAAAATACGAGGTATTTTACAGGCCACATTAATGACTTACATTTATCACAGTAAAACTCAAAAAATGCTTTTATTATCTGAAGCTCCTGGAAACATTTAACAATGCCACAGAAAACAAGGATCTAGCTACTGAAATTAAATCCAGTTTGACAGCACACAGGGTCTTGCTGCATGGAAAAAAATAAAAAAGAAACCCAAAGTAATATTTTAAGAACTTAACCACTTGAATAAGGAGTCACTCATCTGGCAAAGCTCCTCATTTCCAGAAAACTCAGAAGTGTTGTGGTACTAAAACAAGAAGTTTTTATGATGACCCATTTGTCATTCCTGTTGCCTTTACAATCCCAAAATACATTATTAGCATCAAGATAACATGAGGCGGGGGCAAAACAAGACAGGTAGAAGATGCATTAAGGTGGGTGGGAGAGAAGACAGCAGTCCAACCATATGACAGCATCTGCAACCAAGCTCTTGTACCCAAAACCGGCAGCCAGAATAGCTTAAGAAACAAGTAAAAAGAGAATTCCTGCATGGGGAGGGGAGGTGGGGGGAGCGTCTTTAAAAAAGAAGCTACATTCAGAGTAGTGGCATACTCTGGGCCCCTTCTTTGCTCTATTTCCCCCCCTCAAATAACATCTGAAAATTCCTCTGAGCAACAGAGGACAAGGGGAAGCTAATGCCAGTGTAGAGAGTATCCTACCTCTGAAAAATCTCCTGCAGGGTTTCCCTAGTGAAGGCGTTGCTGTCCTGGAAGACATTGTTGAGAGCATGGAGGGCACACAGCTCCCTACGCTGCTTCTCATGGTAAATATGCAGTGGTGGTAGCTGGGGTGGCTCTGGTGATTCCGATTTGGTCTTGTCACCTTTCCATGGCACACAACTCATTTTTGCGTAGGGTGGATGGAGAGTTGGTGTTGAGAAATGAAGGAGGCTGAAGTTTCTTCCCCCACAGTCACAACAGCAGCCCACTGTCCCTTTCTTTTACAGGCTAGCGCTGCTTCCAGCTCACAAACCTTCCTCTTGTGTTTCAGTTTATTTAGTAATTGCCTCTGATAGCTGGTTTTAAAAACCATATAAAGATCTGCCACATATTTTTCCTCCCTCCTCCCATACCCCATAAAATGTAATACTTCGTTCCTCCCCAACCCCCACAGGGAAAAAAAAATTAAAACAACAATGTCAAAATATATGAATTCCCTTAGTCTCAGGGTACCAGCTGGAATTTATCACATCGCTCCTTTTCTTCCATCTCCTTTGGTCTACAGTGCCACTAAAAAGGTGCCTGGAGCAGGTAACAAAGAGAGGCCCACCCCCAAAGTGCCAAAGTGAAGAAGATGAAGCCAGCTTCTGGTGCTGCCTATGGGAGCAGAGGGTAGTTAAGGGCTTATCAACTGCATTCCTCCATTCCTTTGGGAATGACTGAATCCAGGCAAGAAGATGCCAACAGCTCGAGAAAGGAAACCGCTTCTTGCTAGGCCACAAAAAAAAAACCAAACCAAAACAAAAAAAAAAAAAAAACAAAAAACAAAACAAAACAAACAAAAAAAACCACCAAAACAGGTCCAAGCTCCAGGGAAG
>JANHGN010004916.1:40091-56066 GCA_024605025.1 Megaceryle maxima | reverse complement strand
ACAAACTTTGGACAGCAATTATGAAACTTGTGGGGGGGTTTTTGTTTGGGTTCCCCCCCCCCCCCCCCCACAAAGTAGGACATAATTTTTGTTCCTAAGTCACAGTGTAAAGAGAACAAAAAAACAGCTGTGGCACTCGATGACATTATGGGGGATAGGGTGAAGGTAAGATGACAGTGCTTGCTTCTTCATTAAAGCAAAGCATCTGCCACTATGCTAATACTCCAGTATGCCCTGTTCTCAGAGAACTGCAAGGGCGACAGTGATTAAAGCCAATTCTGACTGGGGAAAATGCATGTTACACTGACCTCAAAAGTGTAATTCAAAATTTATGCTGCTACACCCGCCAGCTGAGTGGTCCACACTCTAATCCGAGGCACCATCTGTGTAGATGTAGGTACAGCACATGCACTGTCTCAGGAGAGACAGCCTGGACACAGCATCAGCACAACAGAGACCAAAAGATGGTCTACTGTCAATCCCTCCTGCCTAAAAAAATAATTTCAAGTGAAGCTTATGACCTAGGAGGTAAAAAGTTACTGAACATAGTCCTTAGAGAGGCCCCTGCACTGACCCAATCAGCTGTAATAGTGCAAAGAGCCACCACAGGCTGCTCAGGGCAGTTTTCCTGAAAACAGACAGCTGTGAACATAGGAGACTATGGTGGATTCCTGCCAAAAGTCTGCATTTTAATAACTTTGTAATTGCATATTTTTTCAATCTGTTGACTCTGACTTATTTTAAGAACATCCAAGAAGTAAAACAGTATCGCCACCAGATTTTCTGGTACTTGAAATTTCATAATGAAGTTTGCAACAACTCAGTAATTACTGTGAATAATTCATAATAAGGGTTATAATGATGTGACACATTTTAGTGAATCCCTGAAATTTAGGATGTTTAAGTGATGAAAACAAAATCAAAACTAAATTCAATAGTAAATATTAGAAGAAAAATAACTAAATTCCATAATTAAAAAAACCCAAACAGATCACGAGTCCAGTCTGGGTGGTGATGTTGCTATCAAGCTCTTGTAATTTCAGTAGAAGTGATTTGCTTTACAGATGAAACATAATTGTAATGAAAATGGCTGTGCTCCTGCAAATGCCAGCACGCACAGGCAAAGCCACGCATATGTGTAGTCTCACTGCCCAGTGGAACAACTTGGTTCACCTATTTGTATGACTGTGGCCCCAGTCACTGTTTGCACAATAATGCACCTGAAAAATATAACCCATGTTAATAAAAATAATGTGGAATTAAATCCGCTTTTTCTCGGTCACACTTTTTAGATTAGCGCTAGAAACAATATATTGAGTATGGGATATGGAACGAGCTTCAAATGATCAAAGTCCCTTTGCTTAAAGAAGCAGAGTCAAGTGTGTCTTGGCTCACTGTGCCCTTTTTGTCATCCAGTATTCTGAACTGTGATCCCTAAAGCAGGCTTCCAGGGACAGCCATAGGATACCTAACTGCAGTATTTCTTTCACATACTAATATGGTTTGGGACATCTTGAAAATCTTGTTTCACTTGAAATTGAAATAATAGACTTTTTACATCTTCAGTCTATACAGAGACACTGGCTGACCATTCAAAGTCAACTACTTGAACTTAAACAGAATAATAATGTAAGTTCAGCTTTGTATTTGTGATTCCTTTTTCCAATTTTAAGTCAAAATTTTAACAATGGAAAGGCTTGTCGTTCTATTTCATGAGTGGAAGAGTGAAAGCTCAGTTCTCTTATCCCTTTTTTCAAGGAGGCAGCAGGCTGAAATTAAAATCAAGTTGCTAGCTTTCGAGACTGCCATCTAAGGAAGCATCTCATAACAAAGCAGATAAATAGCTATACCATAAAATGTAGTCTCCAAATGCTGATCAGGCTGAATGGGCAGTGACTGACTCCTTTCCCCCCCACCCCCTTCCTGAAAAACAGCGACAAAACCCCTTGTGGACAGGTGAATTTGCCAGCCCCAGTATACACTGGGAGGGACAGGGAAAGATTGCCAATGGTAAGCTTAAAAGTATAGCTGTGCAAGCATTCAGCCTGAGAGGTGGAGGGCTTTTTGTTGCTCCCCCCAGCACCTGCCCGAGTTATCATTCCTTGCCATTAGTTTATGTCCTCAGTAAGGTGTATGTATTTGCTAGAAAGAGAGGGGAAATGCTCAGCGAGAGATCCTAGTGACAGATTTGCCACACATAATGATATAAGGATGTGATTGTTATTATGCTTTACCAAAGGAAACAGGGCACTTTCACCCAACTCTGAAGAATGTAAAAAATGCAAGGAGGTTTGTTGGTTTTTTTTTTTTTCTTTTTTAACCTGAAGATTTAGCAATGACCTTCTTGACAGCTTGTTGCAATTATTCTTCTGTTGTCTCATTAATCTCTTAATTACTCTCTTCAATAGCCACTACATGTACCTTAGCCCTCCAGTTTGGAACCATATCTCTTAGCCCCAAGGAAGCCTCTACTGTACCAACAACAAATGAAATTTTGAGAGAAAATAAACTAAAGTTACAAGTATTTGATACTGGTCACAAGAGAATAAATAAAGAGCCTAGAAGGATGGCAGCCATGGTAGATAAGACACATCTACAATATATGTGGGATGCAAACTTCCCCCACCTTCCTAACGCCACAACTTTTCTAGTGGCCAGGGAAACGCAGCAGTCTTTTCATGCCCTTGTCATCTCCAAGAAGCAAACCGAAGAGCTTTATTCACCAACAAAAGTGAAGAAATAGACAGTTAAAGACCATTCTTGAAAGGTTCTCCATCACTCATCCACTAAGAAACCTTCATTACTATGGCAGCAACAGCAACACTTTCTAGCACGGGCTTCTGGCAGCTGCTTCAAGGCTCAGTGATGCCACAGGAGGAAAGTAACATTTAATTTTACTTCTTTATTGGTGGGTGGGAGGGATAGGAATGTAACAAATGACCCCTGACACAAGGCATTTCATGGAGAATTGACCAGTTGGGATTAATGGCCCTTGGCTGCAGTTGGGCTATAAAATTTTTCAGCTAGCCATTAATTTTCAGGAAATGATCTGTGCCTCAGTCATTATTACTTAAATAAAAACATATATTGTATATATGGTCAAATCAAATTATGGCTAGAATTTTGTCAAGCACAGATATGGGTGTAAATTTACTGAATTCTTAAAGCTTTTCCTTTTACATTCATATAACTGTAGTTTGGTACTGGGGACAACTGTTCAACATGCCCAAGGAGAATGCCCTTGCTTTGTCCTTCTGTAGAGCAATCACAGGATTACTCTTCAAAAAAAACCAAAACCAGCATCATCAACCACCTTAATTTTTCTGTTGTGATCATGAAGAAAAGTAGTGCACATATATGCACAGATGTTCACTGTAATTACACCCAACAATATGTACACTTATCACACACAAATCTATACAGTATATTAAACACAGAGAGAGTGGCGGGACATTTTTGCAATGAATTTGGGCTGAGTGCATTACTTATGCACACCAAAGCTGCAAGTGCATAGTGCAGATCATCCTAAAGAAAGGCTAATAAAATTTTCTTATCACACTTAAGTTCCCTGGTTTTTGCTGCACACTGCAGGAACACCAATTTATAAAAAGGCATTTAAGAAAATTTTATTGAAGCTGTGGCTTGCAAGCCTGAGTCGGTAAAGCCAGGTACTTCAGCTGCCATCTGCGAGACCATACAGTGATTTGAGAAAGACTATAACCAATAAAATTTTAGAAGCCTTTATAAATGACTTAAAATAGATTTTCTATACAAGTGACTTGACTTGAAAATCTAATGGTGAGGTCTGGATCCATATAGGTGTATGGTCCAGTATAGTTGGTATTAATGTAAGCTTTTTACCAACAGAGAAAGAGGGAAATGATAAGATTACCAGAGTAATCAGAGTACAAAGCATCTATGTAGAACCAAGGGTGATCCACAGATACCTCTCTTTAGAATCTTGAACACTTTCTATGTATACCAAAGTGATGTTAGTTCACGCCTGGAGGTGTTTTACCTTGGTCAGATGCACTGTTTTTCTTCCACACCTGCAGAGGTAGGCTATGTCCAACTCCACAGAGGACACAGCAGAGAACAGGTCAACTTTGAGGTGACAAAGCTAAGGAAGGGAAGGTGAAACATCACCTCACCCCTGAAGCAGCCTTGTCCCCAGCAACAACAAGGGACTAATGCCCTGCCTGTCTCCGAAGAGAGGCAGGGCTTGACACTGAGCTCCATGCTGCCACTCAGCACCTGAAGCTGATGGGACATCTGCAAGTGTACCCCAGGTCACCCCAACACCCCTGAGGAATGATACTGGGTTTTATACCATTTTTATAACACCATTTGTAGAAAATGAAGGACAGTCTAAATTCACGTCAATAACACCCAGCTACTGAAGGGAAAATAGCAATGTTATTTATGCTTAAATGTACATTACTTGATTTCAGTTTATGGACATGCTGTCTCTGTCACCTCCCTGTGTAGGTGCTGTGCTTCCCAGCATCCTCCTGCTCAAACCCACCCTTGGGTCTTCTCCCCTTCATCTTCATCATGGGTAGGCACGCTCCTCCTGCATCTAGCTACTGCAGTCATTCCTCGCGTGCTCCCTTGCCTACACCAGTAAGTTCCTTCTCCCATAACAAAGTAAAAACCTGAGTTTTGCAAGCTACTCAGCACCTGCAGTTTGTCAAGTGAGGAGGGAGTTTGCCCCAACACCTAAAAATGGGCCTGTTGTAGAAAGAGCTGCAGCTTTCCTAATCGTTTGCCATTCCTAACATCTTCCACAACGGTCAGCCTTATGCTGTTAGCTCTGTAAATCACACAAAGGCTTAGAAGCATGCTCTAAAAGATGACAAAACCAGGACAGGGCCTGTTGCAATGCAAGTTTTATACTAACAGTTTTATACAGAACCAGTGAAATACTGACTTGCTACCTCCATGTTTCATGGACATGTTTAAAATAAAGGAATTAAGATTGCATGTTCTGATTCACCTTGGCCTTCTTCAGTCTTGTACTTACTGTAGTTGCTGATATGCAAACCAATTTTAACAAGTCTCAAGAGATTATTTTGGTTGGCATTAATGACTGAACCAAAAAACCCAGGACTGACCAGACCCTGACACCGAATAGCTGCATATTCAGCTCTAAATTTGCATTTCCTGGCAACTGCCTGTTTACTGTGAACATGCACAGCTGGCAAGAAGGTGTTCTATAAGGACACAGGACTGGACAAAATTTATTCTGAACTCCTAGCCCATGCCCACCCCAGGAATCCAGTGCACCACAACTGAGAAAGCAGCTAAAATTTTCCTTCCTTTTTCATTCTTTGCACAGAAATTTTCTACACACTGTTAAACCATGAAAGAATCAGAAAGCAATTAGTAATTTCTGCCATAAAAGTGATAAGCAAACGTAGCAAATACTTTATGTTGCAATTTCTGTAATAGGTACAGTAAAAGTTGGTGAAAAACACACATCCACCTTAAAAGGCAGTGAAACTCTAATGAAGGTTAATAGTAATTACTACATTTAATTCACCAAACAGATGGAGCATAAGAGATCATATGGTGTGAAAGATACAATTTAAAGTTTTAGTGTCCTGGAAAAATACAAATAGAGATGAAAGATATATTTCTATGCTGTGGATTAAAATTCTTCTTATGAATCCACTTGCTTTTTTGATCCACTTGCTTCTATAGCAACATCATCCTTGGCTTTATTTTCCTCTGTTCATCAATGTATTTTTTTTACAAGTCTTTTCTGCAAGATTACGAGCTTTTTGAGACAGGGATTGTGCATGTGCTGTATGTTCATACACTGCTTTTTCAAACCTTGGCTATAGCTTCTAGACATCACAGCAATGCCTGAAATATGAAATTTCATTAGCTTAGAAATACAACTGTGGTGGACACCAGGTGCCCACCAAAACCTCTCTAACACTTGCCTTCTCAACTGGACAGGGGAGAGAATATAATGAACAGCTCATGGATTGAGATAAGGACAGGGAGAGATCATCACCAATTACCATCACAAGCAGATGTGATCATGGAAATTAAATTTATAACCAAATCAGAGTAGGATAATGAGAAATAAAACCAAATCTGAAAACCACCTTCCCCCCTGCTTCTTCCCAGTTTAACTTTACTCCTGAATTCTCTACCTACTCCCTGGCAGCAACAAGGGGACAGGGAATGGGTGTTGTGGTCAGTTCATCACATGTTGTTTCTGCTGCAACTTCCTTGTCAGGAGGAGGACTCTTCAACACTTTTTACCTGCTTGATCATGAGGTCTCTCCTACAGGAGACAGTTCTCCACAATCTTCTCCCAAGAGTCCTTCCCATGGGCTGCATTTCTTCACAAACTGGTCCAGCATGGGTCCCTTCGATAAAAGAGACTTCTCCAGCTTCGGGTTCCCTGTGGGGTCAGAAGTCCTGCCAGCAAACCTGCTCCAGCATGGGCTCCTTTTTCTCCACAGATCCTGCTAGAAGCCTGCTCCAATGTGAGCTTCCCACAAGGTCACAGTCTCCTTTGGACACATCCACCTGCTCTGATGTGGGGTCCTCCATGGGCTGCAGGTTGATATCTGCTCCACTGTTAACCTCCATGGGCTGCAGGGGACAACCAGCCTTGCCATGGTCTTCACCACAGGCTGCATGGGAATCTCTTCTCCAGTGCCTGGTGCACCTCCTCCCCCTCCTTCACTGACCTTGGTGCCAGCAGAGTTGTTTCTCTCACATGTTCTCACTCATCTCTCTTGGCTGCAGTTGCACAGATTGTTTTTCCCCTTCTTAAATATGTTATTGCAGAGGTGTTATCTCTGTCACTGATGGGCTCAGCCTTGGGCAGCAGCAAGTCCCTCTTAGAGACAGCAGGCATTAGCTCTATTGGACACAGTGGAAGCTTCTAATAGCTTCTCACAGAAGCCATCCCAGCAGCCTCCATGCTACCAGAGTCTTGTAAACCATGCAAATCTAATAAAACAACCCATGAGATCTAATATGGATAGATATTTAAGTATAAAGCTTAATTTTAGAAATATGAATCAAAATACTTTCAAAAACATTAGCAGTAATTTGTGCTACACCTAAGCAAACTAAGGATGGATTAAGGGGTGAAAGAGGTAGTCTTTATTGCCAAGACTTTTGGAATTTTTTTTACCTGTAACAGTTATTAAACATGGATATCAGAGGGAATTTGTTAAGTATCTCTGAAAAATCTGGCCATCTAATACAGGGCTTCATTTTGGGGTATAGACTTTTTGATCAAGGTAGCATGGAAAGTGCATAGTTGGGGAAAAAATACCTAATAACTTTTGTATTTTAAAGCTGTACTGTACTGTTATCTTCCACATCAGCTACAACTCCTTCAACTTCTTTTTGTACATGAAAAATAATCTGTCAGACAGTGAGAAGCAATTATCTGTTCCTGTGTAATGAATCCCTTATTTAATGTATTTTAGCTGTAAAACAAAACAAATCTGAAATTAGGAAGTATTTCATTACACTTTATTGTTTGTTCTACCAAAAAAAAAAACCCCAAAACCTCAAAACCTCACCAGGGGGCCAAAGAAAAGCCATAGCAATATATCTCCTGATAGTTTTCAAAGTGTTTTGGCCTAGGTTTTAAAATAATTAAAGATGGTGGAAGAAAAGAATTTGCTCATAATGCTTTCTATGATATTGTGATGTTATCAGCTTGAGACAATTAGCTACTTATTAATACAATGCTAAAGTATTTTTTCCTACGTCAGTCCTCATATATTTTGCATATATATAATACATGCGTATATGTCATAAAATAAACCATAAGCACTGTTAATAGCATCATTTAGTCACTGGTAGGACAATGAACATGAGAATTAATTGCTTCCTTTGTATTCATCCATTAAGATATAATTTAAAGCACTTGCTCAGGAGCTATTTTTTCTCTTGCTTCCTGCCTCTTTGATACTGAGGTGTCTTGAATAAGACCCTTGAATTATGAATCTGTGAGTGGTTTTGCCTATTCTGAACCTTTGTACCACGCTTATTCCAGCAGTGCTGAAAGGTTTCTGTCCAGTGCACAGCTCAAGCTGTGGCAATGGTGAATTCAGCCCATATGCCAGAGAAGCTTTGAAACCTCATAAGGTGAGAAACAGTATGAACTTGCCTGATCTTGGTATTCAGGCCTTTTCCTCACTCTTTACTGAACCGGAGTGAGGCGAGGGTGAGAACTTTGATCTAGAAAGAAATTTCAAGCCAAAACCCTACAGTGAAATGTGGTCTCCAGAAAGGTTAACATGCTCTTCAGAACAGCAAAGACAGATTGCTGCTCATGAGTAGCACTGTGATCCACTTAACTGAGGTATATAAAAAAAAATTTGCTCCTTCTGCTTTCCGATGCCTTTCATCACTCTTTATGTAGGAAAGTAAATAGTTGATGCTGGCCCAGCACCTGGCCAGTCATTGCTCTGTCCATAAATCAGACTACAGCAAACATCACTTTCTCCACAGTGTAATCAGGACACAAGTTCCCACTTGATGGTGTTTTCAGCTGTCATGATTCCATATTTATCTTGTCTTTTCGAAATCAATCTTACACAATGTGAATGTGGAGAAGTGGAAATGAAGAAGAGAGACATTTGCACAGTATCTGTCCTCAAGTTTACTTATCTTGTAAATCCATAAGGCACCTCTCGTACTCATGTAATGAGCATGTTATAAATAATAAAAGAAAAACAAATAGTCCCTGTAAAGTAAAACCAACAACAAACCTTTCACCCTACTAAATAGTAGAAAAATGCATGGAAAAGAGATGCCCTCTCTTAAATAATATAAAGCAATACATTTGTGCCAGTATAACACACTGGCTGTGCTTCCAGTATTGAAGGGGAATAAAGTGTCCCTTCAGACTCAAGCTATAACAGAAATGAAACAACAAAACCCCCACATTTAGAGTGGAACAAACACTTTCCCTTATGGAATCAGACCTGTATAGACAAAGTGTGTTTACAGACCTGTAGAAATAAAGCCATTATATTAATTCACTATTAACTCACTTCCAACTTCTGATGTAATTAGCATATAATTGATAGAGCAATCTGTTTTCAAAGATGGTTTGCATTGGTGACAACAGGCTATTTACTTCTAAATGTAAAAAGTCTTGATTCAGCTTTCTTTTAAGTGGCCCAAAGAAGATTTGGAGATAAGCAAAGTAAGGGCCTCAGGACTTCAAGCAGTGTCAACAGACAAAAATTAATATATATTTAATACTTTGATAGTCTTTAATACTGCTTTAGCTCTGTCTTATTTGCATTACCTGATATCACTCCACAAACAAGCACAATGTAAATGCATTCCAATAATGACATTTCTTCTAATAGTGCCAAGAGTAAGCATTTATAAAATTTTCTTTAGACATCCAGTTTGTTGTCTAAATGAGAATAACCCCAGAAATGCACAAAATAACCCACCCTTGCCATCCATCACAGAGGAACTGAGTTGCCTGACTTTGAGCCTCTAAATCATACCTAAACTAGAAGCATAAAGTGATTAAAAATAGGTGGTGGAGATACCCCTAAAAGTGGTTTCTGGAGGACAAGCCGCTTTTGATTCACTGCTTATGACCTTCTTGGAGATTGTGAATCATGAGCCAGTGGAAGGCCCAACAGCAGTGATGCAGAGAGGTGTAAATAATTTTAGTGTCCACCTTGAAAGCAAAGTAATTCTCTTCATATCCTGGATGCACTGAGTACTAGAAGACCTTTCAAACAGACCCGAAATCTGTATAACCCAGAAGCAGAGGCCAGGAGTGAAGAGGGGAGATTACCTTTTCTATTTCAGCTCACTCTTCTCAGGTTCAAGAGAATTCTGTTTGGTGTCCTGTACGGGGGCAAATTTCTAGGGGAAGCAGACCACTAATAAAAAATGCCAGCTGATATTCATTTGTGTCACCTCACTAGCAGATGCTGTGAAGTGGAAAAATCAAGAGACAGACAAAACACAAGTGAAGTTTAAATGAGACTGGTGTGAATCATGACTGTAATAACCAGCTCACCTGGGGCATGTCTCCTATGTGTAGACAGGAGCTCAATCAAAGCAGTCCGGTATAAATGGAGTGACTTTACAGGGAATGAATTAAGCTAACTCAACCTGGTATGTGAACATTTTGTGTTGATCAAAACTTGAAAACAAAAAATCAATACAAAATGAAAATCCAACTGGTCAGGCTTTCAGTGGTGTCAGACCCTGACATTTAGATTTGAGCTCCACAGGCAGACATCTCCTTTCAGATACAGGCATGTCTCCAAATCAAACCGCTCATTTCTCCCACTTGACACAGAAGGTCTTTATGTTGACTGCCCCTCACTTCCTTTGGATGTAAAAGTGAACCAGGTTAGCTCAGCCCATCAACTGCAACTGGTAAAGCCAACCTGGCCTGAAGCAAATCAGGAAGTGTTCAAGTGCCCTTCTCTGACAGCAGACTAACAGGGTAGCAAGTCCAATAGAGAAGGATGAGGTAGTAGTGATGTACCTCTCCCAACAAGCTGCATCTGGACCATACAGGGGCTAGGGCCTCAGAAGATGCAAAGATTTACATTAAGGGACTGTCATGCTAATAATCCATTATAATGGAACAACCCCAAGACTCTCTTTTGTTATTCATATTTGGCAGCTTTGTAAAACAGACCAGGTTTAGTTTGTATGCACGTGTTCCAGTTAATTTAAGGGCTTAAAGCACATACCATAACCTTTAGTGAAAACCTGTTTGTTTCCCACAAAGCACAGAAGTACATCAGCAAGAAGCTCCAACTCAAATCAGTGGGCTGCTCCTTATACTTATGATAGGTTACTGTGTAATAGACAGGCCCAGAGTTAAGTACGTGAATCTTTTAACTAATTCTAGTATGTATGGTACTAATTAAGTACAGATGGTTTTAGGCAATAAAGCTCAAAAGATAAAAGATGTCCTTGTTGACAAAATGACTTGCGTATTTCCTGCCAACAAAGCAGTCTCAAGACTTCAGGTTCATATCGGACTACCCTAGCTAGTGTTCCCACATGTTTTTCTCTCCTACCCTCACCTATAGCTCACTGAGCACTGGCTCTGCTTGGGATAAATGGCTCAAATTTTATCCATCTTCTCACCTTCGGGGCAGGACTGAGCTACATCTTGGGGAAAACTGTAAATGAACAACTACTGAACAGCTTTCCTGTGCCTGTAAAAGCTTACATAGAATGCTACAACAGATACTACATTAAAACCTACAATAAATAAATGTAAGCTGTTCCTAGCATAGTATATATGACATTACTCTTCACGTAACCCAAAGATGCAAAAGAGAAGAAAAAAAGCCAACAACCCAAACATAAAAAAGGTGATAGAATAAAATGGTCATTATGCATTGGTAACAATGAAGTTACTTGCACTAAGAACTTGAAGCAACATTTGTACCCTTTGTCCTGGGTGATCAACAGGCAGCAATTATTTGTTCCTTAGCTGCTCAGATCACTATAAGTTGGTGATGAGTTCAGAAATAGCTGGGGAGTAGACAAAGAAATATTTCTCCCAAGAAATCAATTTGGCTTCTTTGGGAAAACATGATTAATGTTTCCTTGGGATGCTGCCTGTACCAGAAAGGCAGCTATGTCTTTAGACATTATTAATACAGAGTGCACTCCTGCTATAAAACTCTCTAAAGTAAAGCCACCTATAACAGAATTACCAACATCTCAAGCCTCACCAATTTGCCTTCTAATACCAAGACCATCCAAACCACACATGTGCTTACCACAACTGCTACTTCTCACTACTCCTGCCCTGAGAGGACACATGGCCACAGTAGACACAGGGAGGTGGACAGGGCTTTTCTCCCTTCTGCATATATCCATAAACATGTGAAAACTTGGGGAACAAGTCAATTAGCTGGTGAACACACTCTTAAATTAAATGCTTAAACTGCTCCAGGTTGGGGGAGCCCCGTTTTCCTCTTTAAGGTGAGAAGTATGGATCATTGCTTTTTCATAAAAAAATTACTACTTTGGAAATGAGTTGTTGAATTGTTTTGTCAAGTCTTTTGGACATTACTACAGGTCTCGTCTTGTTGAAAGGCTGCCTGATGACATGTTGACAGAGTACATTAATGCTTTCTTAGCCACCAAGCATTTCTTAGCCACAAACACCTAGAGATGTTTATACCTGAAGGTGCATTGTATATTTGCAAATATCCACTTATATAATGTAAATTATCTTAGAACATAACATTGTGCAAGTGCACATTGTGCTTGTTCTTAAAACTGAAAATCCACCTAAAATACAGACCTCACAGCTTTTAACTTTTTCCCCTTGAGAAGAGACATTGCAGATGCATATGGAAAAGTTTCTTATTACTACAAAATAAGACAATTTATTCTCGAGATGTCAACTGAGCAATAAAGCACAAGTAACCATGAAGTATTTGGCAACTTTTCCGCAGTTTGCTGTACCTCTTTACCCAAGATATTTTTATGTGTGTGCAAATGAGCAAATATATTATACAACTTGTCATTAGCTTATCTAAAACTTGACATGTAGTATAAATTGTTAATGATGTGCAAATAATGTTGCAAGCACTGAGAACTGTCAAAAGTATATAGCGGGGCCAAAAGTCAGCACAAAAAAGTAAATGGGGAAACTTTCAATGGAATAATCTCTCCTGCTATAAAAATGTAGTTCACTTTACATGGCACTGAACAAGTGAGAAAGTAGAAAAATCCTTCTTTCACAACAGTACTGAAAGAGAAATAACTGATTCTTTGAATGAATCCTGGCATAGTCAGTCTTAGTCCTTCCTTCATGGCATAAAAGTTCAGATTCCTGTGTCTTTGAGCACTAGGCAATTGATCTCTAAGCGGGATACTGCACTTCAGTGCCACCCTTTATTTTACACTGTTGTTACATTTTGATACACTGGTTTGTGTAAACAAGGGTTTGTTGGTGTGGTGTAGTGTGTGGTTTATTTTATTTTATTTTTAATTATCTAACTGCATGAGGAAGGGTCTAATTCATAAGCACTATTAAATATTTACAGACCAAGATTTGAGGAATAGCTGCTGTATGCCTAGAGTTTGACAAGGATTATACCTTTAATGGCAGAGCAAGAAAACTGCACTCTGTAATACAAAGGTGTATCCCAGGGAAGGAGGAGGGAGTGTGGGAAGGATACTGCCTATCTTCTTTCTTGTAACTTGTTCAGCTATCACAGCTTCTGAGATAGAGTTAGATGTTGGTTTCCACTCTGTGTAATGATGTATAAGCAGGATAGTGTTCTTTCCATCTAAAGAAGGGAAGGGTCAAATGTCTCCCCACATCAGACACATATGGGTACACCAAGTCAGCATGGATGCTCTCAAGACGTCACAGTTTAACCACTACCTCTTGCTCAAAAGGGCATAAAATCAACATCAAGCTCATCCTGACTTCTAGTAGTTACAACATAAACCAGAAGGTACCTTACTGAGGCTAAGGGAATCATTTATGATTTATACCAGTTTAAAGCAAAGCAAAGCAAAACACAGTAACCTCTGTAGCCTGCAGCTTATATACTCCTTGTAAATATGCGTGACTGAAAGTTTACCCAACCTCCTTGGCTGAGAAAAGATTTGCTTTGTAAACAGCACGTTTCAAAGTCACATTTTACATCCAGCACACATTTATAGTGGAGTTCATCGTAGTAGCAGCTCTTGGCACATCAGTCACCTACATGCAGCATTGATTCTCTGGCTAGCAAAGCTGCCCTAGACTTCTAGGCTTTGCGTCAGTTTTATATCTCAGTGCTCTCTGACTGAGGTTTAACACAATCTAGGAAGCTTGTGCAAAACATCAGCTCTTTTCAACCAAAAAAGACAAATATATTTCACATTAATGGTTTTTATTGAGTTTGCAGAAATGCTGAACCATTCAGCGCTATTATGTGTTGTCTCCAAAACTCTGGGCCATTACTATTACTACTAAGAAAGTTGTTAAGACTTTTTGAAAAAAAATATTTTACTTGCATGTGGTTTCACAGAGTGCTCTGGTACTTTCTGGAGAAGCATGGAAGTGAAAACACAATGAACAGGGGTGAACAGCCAAACTGCATGGCCTTAGGCCATGAGATGAATATGTGGAAAATGAAAATAGTAACAGAAATAAAGACTTTCAAGTGCTGAAGTTTGATGTCCTTCAGGTTAAATTAATTCAAAACCACATTTCTGCCTCAAAGGAAAACAAGTTAACAAGAAATTTGTCCAAATGCTGTATTTGGAAATCTTGCTGATTTAAGTTAGGATCTGCCAAATGATTGCTACATGTAAAATCAACAATCTTCAGATTCAAAACTTTCTTATTGTATTTGCTGCTATTCATATGCAGAAGCACACAGTGCATTGTTTCTACTGACTCCATGGAAATGAACATGCTCAAGAAATTAGTCAAGAGACATAATCAGGGTGCAATATTTAGTTAAAAGAAATGTGGATCTTGTAATCCTAAGGACATAGATTTGTCAAATAAGCACATAAGAAACTTCCAAGGTATCATGTAATGAGCAAAGGAAAAGAAAAAAACCTCATGTTGGAGAGTATAATGGCAGCTATTAATCCTTACTAGAAAACAATATTTTCCTATCAACTAAGTAAAATAAGGATTCAGTCCAGTTAATTTCAGAAAGCCAAACCAATAACCATCGGGCTTGCTTAAAGTCAGTGGAAAAGCAAACGATTAATGCAAAATTTTCCAAGGCTCCCGAAGGCCTCAAAGATGTGCCAAGGCATGGAATACAACAGGACTCACGTGCTTTGTCACACCTTTAAAATCTCTCCAAAATACTCCAGTTAACAGAAGTGGTCTTTCAGAAATATGACTGACACTAGGTTGCTCTCAGGAGGGAGAAGACCTGATGTTATCAGGACTACAGGTAGTTTGGAAATAGCTTGTTTAATATCCAGGGTATGATACCTTACATCAGCTTTTACATTTCGAAGAACAACGTTGCTAGAGGGACTGAGTTTCAGGAAAGGGAAATGAAAAACTTCCTTTACTTTAACTCTCTGGACCATTCCTCACCTCCTAAGGAGGTGGAGCATGGCACCAAATGATGTTCATTATTTTCCAAAGAAGATGAAAATGAAAAAGGTGCTGAGAGATGGAGAGAGGTGGTGGAGTGGCCCTATACGTTAGAGAATGTCATGAGACCGCAGAAATCAAGTATAGCAATGACAAGGTTGAGTCTGTTTGGATTAGGTTAAGGGCTAATAAAGCTGATATAGTTGTGGGAGTCTGCTATAGACCCCCCAATCAAAGCAGTGAGATGGATGAAGCTTTCTGTAAGCAATTGAGGGAAATCTCACAGTCACTTGCTGTTGTGCTTGTGGGGGACTTTAACCTCCCAGATATCTGCTGGGAATACAACACAGCAGAGAGGGAACAATCCAAGAGGTTTCTGGAATGTGTGGAGGACAGCTTTTTCATGCAGATGATAAATGAGCCAACTAGGGAAGGTGCCCTCCTGGATCGGCTCCTTGAGAACAGGAAAGAACTTGTGGGGGAAGTAAAGGTTGGAGGCTGTCTAGGGCACAGTGATCATGAGATGACTGAGTTTTCAATCCTTAGGGAAACAAGGAGAGGGGCTAGTAAAACTGCTACCTTAGACTTCCGGAGGGGAAACTTTGACCTGTTCAGGAGACTGATTGATAAAGTCCCTTGGGAGGATGTGCTGAGAGATATAGGAGTCCAGCAAGGCTGGACATAGTTCAAGAGAGAAGTCTTTAAGGCAGAGAAGCAGGCTGTCCCTACCTGCTGAAAAACAAGCAGATGGGGTAGGAGACTGGCCTGGCTAAATAGGGACCTTTGGCTGGACCTCAAGAACAAAAGGAGAGTCTATCTCTGTTGGAAGAAAGGACAGATCTCTCATGCAGACTATAAAGATGTAGTGAAGCAATGCAGGGAGAAGATTAGGAGGGCCAAAGTGCAGC
>JANHGN010004916.1:13393-34294 GCA_024605025.1 Megaceryle maxima | reverse complement strand
CCCAAGAATTTAAATCATACAGAATTGGAAGTACAGCACAAACAAACACAGCATATTAAATAAAGAACAAGTTAGCTGGCTGTGGTTTGATTACAAGATCTTAAGAGTTTCACTTGGAAAGGCAAAAGAGCTTGTAAAATGAGCAAGACGAACAATGAAACAAATACCTGAGACCAGACTTGCGAAACCAATGCACCCAATATACTTCAAAAACTGACCAATGGCTGCTGCGTTTTCTCTCCAAGTATCCTGACTTGCCTAAAAATTGCATTCTACACAGTGGGGAAAACCTGCAAGATCAAAATGCCACAAATAAAAGAATTCAACAAGTTAAGAATCATCCAGTTCTGTACAGGAGGGATTTACAGCCTATTAACATAACCATCCAGTTACAGGCTATTAATATAACCATCCCATCAATTTAAGTTCAATTCTAATTTCCAGTGTGACAGCAGCCATTGCCTTCAGACTTCATTTTGCTGAGCACTATATGAAAAACACATGACCATAGCAATCCTGAAAAAAACAACCAAAGGAACCCAGACAGAAGGTGGGAGAAGCAGTAAACCAACAGAAAGTGCAGTCTTCTGCCACAGTTATAGTGCATTCAGTGACCCAGTCAGGCATAACACTTTTTAATAATAAGCTTTTGTACAGAAATTTTCATCAGTAGACCTGACAGCACTTACAGGATGGCATTCCTCCTGTTTTTGAAGTGGGGAAAACGAAGCACAGAGAAGTATGCTTGGAGTGGCCCTGGGTTACCCAGCAAAACTCAAGAAAATGCCTCAGTCTAATGACAGTTCCCATCCGCTGGGCTATGATGTTTCTAACCTAAAATATAATTGAAACCTGTAATAGAGTAGAATAGAAATAACTTTTTCTTATGAGGTCAAATCCAGACAGAATGAAGAAACAACTATCCAGAACACAGAAGTGGATATTCATAGCAATGAGTACTCATATTGACATCACATCATGAGAATCACAGAAGTGCTAAACACTTTGTACATAATGAAGCCCGTTTCCTCCTCCACTTCATAACTGAGAGAGACATGGGGAAAACCCAGTGTTGATGAGAGTCGTGCTTAAAAGTGCAAAGTCCTCAATAACTCTTAATAAATATTAAGAATTATTAGAACTTTTCCTGAGGTGACAGAGCCACCCAGTAATTCCTAAGCCTTCAACTGGCTAATACTGGCACTAAGTCCTTCCTCCTGCTTCAGACTGTAGACCTGTGACATAAATTACTTGTCAGTATCATTAAATGAGTTATTTCCTTGACGATGTGTCCATGAAACTGTGTAGTAATAATCATAATAAATCAGATTAAAATATAGAGATGTCAGTTCAAAACCAAAATTTTAAGAAGTAGGGCTGATGTAACTTACAAAACAAAAACCTTCAATATAACTTAATCCAGATACTGCCTTTTTCCAATGTGGCTATAAAGAGACAAAACATATTAATATATATTTAGATACCTTAAAAAGGATTTCTTGGGTTTAAAAATACTTTGTTACAAATGCAAACCCAAATTAAAATGAGGCATCTATCCAATAGAAGCACAAAAGCACTTGTCTACTTCTAGGTCAGCCTGCCTGACATGTCTGCTCCTCTCCCCGACACAAAGAAAAGTTTTAGATTCTCTGGTTAACTAAAGATGTGGTCTAGTTTCAGAACTGATTGATAGTTCATCTTTAAAGCAGTTAATGAACCAGCTGCGATGCCATCCTTTCTGAAGACCCCTCTCGCTCCCCAAATCTCCATTCCTACTAAAGACTGAGGCTCCACAGCTGTTTGTCTGCTTATTTTTCCTGCAAAACTCCCTTTCAAAAACCAGCACACTGATGGACTCCTTTGCTGTGATGAGGAAATACAATCTACTGAGACCTATCACAAGACTTTTAACAGTTTTACCAGTAGTTAGGAAGTTGCCCTGGATACCACTACACCGAATAGTTTACGTTAATACTGTCGCTGAGATTGGCTGCAAGGTATTTAAGTACTTCTGATTTATGCCTCACAATTCTGAAGGAATTTAAACCAAAAAGGTTTAGCAAATAAGTGGTACTTACATACTATGAAAAGTATATTTTGGGTTTTAGGCAAACAACCACCTTAGGGTTGATTCTAGGAGGAGGAAAATCTTATGAAAAGAAGAAACTACTTTTATGTAACGTAAAATTCCAATGGAATGCTGAAACATTTTTTGTATCTCTAGAGATACGGGGTTTTTCCTCAAAATTGCTCATAAACCAACAGCAACAATACAATGTATTCGGAGTTTATTCTCATTTTAGGATTTCAGTGTGCTTTTATAAACACTAATTAATTAAACTTCAAAAGGCTCCTGTGAGATACAGTAGGTAAGTATTATTATACCTATTAAACACATATAAACCAGAGTTACAATGTTTAATTATGTTCAGAGTTGTTTCATTGTAAATTGATTTTCCTCTATAAAAGAAGATGCTGATTGTCTATTACTTTTAGAATGAGTTTTCATTAATTCAGTTTTTAATAGGCAACATTTCACTGCACCTATGTTTGCACATGCATTTACTCATTCAGGGCTTAAAAATACACAGCCAAACAAAAGCTAGTAACATTCTGTACAAATGATTTGTGAGACAAACAAGCCTTAAAGCAGAGCTATGATTACTTACTAGAAAGGGCACACCCATCTCACCAGAAGTCTCTTTTCCCTGATTTTCAATTTTGGTAACTTCCCAACCAAATTCAACACTAAGAACAACCCCATCTCTCACCTAGGCAGTTCTGACATAGCTAGAATATTTCCCCAGGGAAATATTGTCCTCGATCCTCAAGACTGACTATATGCATGAAAACACAAAAGGTGTTCCAAGACACATTTGCATCCTTTCTACTTTAATTATGGATGGTTCAATTACTCAAATAAATAATCTACTCCTTCAGATCTTCCACCATCCTCACATCAAGAACATTTGTAATGGTTTGCATCTGCTGTGGACATTGCATGGTGTATGTAACATGAAGCCAAGTACAAGGCAACCTGGTAGGATTACATGCTGTTGCCCAGGCACTCTGAAGGAACAGCGCGGTCACAGAGAGCTAGTGCTGAACAAGACCTGACACCATCTCAGCCCAACATGCTCCAAACTGAAATTGTGCATTGCAGAAAGCAATGCTTTTTCATTAGGTTTTGATTTAGTGCAGTTCAGTTTTGCTGAGTATTCCCTGCTGGCTGCATTTCATCCAAGTTCCAGAAGAACAGGATGCATTTAGTAATTATCTAACTGTAATACCAATTGGTAAGTCCTTCAAGAGCAGATGGAATAATGAATATGTATGTGTTCCAAGACTAAAGCATGCAAGGCAATACAATTCTATTAATAATTAGGTCTACTTTGATACAAAATGTCATCTGATTGTATCAGGCAACCTGCATCAGTTAGACACAAGAGGATTTGATTTGTTGCTTTTGGTTGTTCAAGAAGCAAATTCTCTATGGAGAAGAATGTGCTCTGCTTTGCCTCTGAGACTCTGGAGTTCCCATGTAATTATACTGTGATTGTCATTCCCAGCCAGATTAGTGACAGTGGAGGCTAAAATTGTCATCTCCAGGCTCTGGCTGAAACTATATATTTGAATCAGCCTCTACTAGACCCAGCGAATCTTGATCTGACAAGGCAGAAGGTCTGAAATACTAAGTACCATAATTTAATACATTTTTCTTTCCAAGACAAAACACTGCATTTTCAAGCAATGGGATGATTTTTCTTCTTCTGCAGCAACACAACCTGCTAGTGCTGTACGTTAGCTGAACCACTGATTAGGTGGCAGGAGCTTCTACATCATCTCTTGTCATCAATTTATCACATGGAGGAAAAAAATCACTTATTTCACATCACTCATTACATGCTGCTCTTCCTAGAGGGGCAACTTGATTCCCGAAATCCAAGAATTTTAACTATCCTGCTGAGCACAGAACTGCCATTGCTTGTCACAAAGCTGATTCCCTACCTTTCTGTAAGGCCCAGGACACAAGACGAAGAACTGTTCATGTTTAACTTTCAAGTCATGGACTATTTACCTTCCAATATAAGTCTGTGCAGAAGTGGTAGGGAGACAGAGTGATTCAGGCTGCAGAAGCATAAAGAAGAGGCAAATATGGGATGTGGATGGTGCAACTCACACAATGCAGAATAACACTCCATAAATGGAAAGATTACATCAGAAGCACCACTTTTGGACTAGAGACTGTACCTGCTTGTAGGTGAATCATGGTCATCTTGGATGATTAGGTATTTACCCTCAGGGGCTTTAGTTTTAGGGAATAAGCTTCTGCCAATGCAGCAAAAAGAGACTGGACTGCGAGGTTTAAGCAAATTACTTACTTGAGCTCACAGGTTTAACTGTAAGGTCCAAGCAAACCATCTATTTGAAGTCAAATATGCCACTAATGTAGGTTTTTATGGATACAGTGGAAGAATGCACTATTTACAACTTAAAAGCAAGAATACAACAAATTAGAAAGCATGCTAAATATTATACATGTGTTAGTTATTCAACCACATTTGTAAACTTACAGCATGCTAAATATTTGCTTACCGCTCCAGGTAAGGGCTCTCAATCTTAGAAAAGCCACCTTGGCCAATGTCTTGACCAAGGGGGAAGAGTCTCCATACAGGAGAGTGTTAGAGAGGCGACTCCTCATTCTTAAGCTAAACTTTAGGACTGTTATCCCCTGGTTTATGTGACTGATTATACAGTTCAAATACACAATCTTGTGGCTGAAACCCTCCACTTGATTATGGCAAAACTATGCCCAATTGAATTATGCTGTCTGGGTACACCTAAGTTGTCGGCTGAAACCACCACTGAAGCCCTCCAGGCTCTCCTAATCTTACTTTCTCAGGAAGCTGAATAGTGGTTTGAATTGAGACTCAGGACATGACATTTGTTGAGGAACTGCAAGGCTCAGCTCAGGTTTTGGTTGTGTGGTGCAGCATTGCCCTGTTTGGCCTGGGGCTTATGGACAACTCAAGGCTGAGCCATCTACACAGCTCCCCATGTGTCATCTCTGCATAGATAGGGCCACAGGCAGGCAAACCAAGGCTGAGTCACTTACACAACACCCCCGGGAGTTGCCTGCATACACTAGATGCTACTGAAGCTTGCTTATGAACTATGAGCCAGAAAATCCACACAGCCAGAGTTAGGTACTGCGAACAAAAATAAACAAACAAAAAGGTAAGAGCTACTTCAAAACAAATTGTAACATGAATTCCCTGAAGGTAGATTGCTATGATTACTCTATAATGAAGTGCCTCTGATAACATGAATCCGCTACCCCATATATCCCATATATATTTGTGTCTACACTTACAGACATGTCTCCTATCCACGAGACCTTTATTTTTTTTTCTTTTTGTCTTTTCTTGTAGAGAACAGGCTGCACAGGTTCCAGACCCAAGAGATGCACACACACACACAGTTAAAAACTACTGTCCATAATGCTTTTCTTCTACATATGGGAAAAATTCACAACCCTTTGTTGGATATTACTTCAATTACTTTCTACATTAGCTCTGTAATGCTTTAGTCAAAGCATTTGATTGAAAAATCAGACTGAAGAGAGACAAGTTTTACATTTACAGGGTGATGACTGTATATATGGAACTGAAGGCTATCATCCCCTTGATGTTCCTTGGAAGCAAGATGCTAAAATGCCAGGGTACTTTAGAATGTTGTGCAAAATAACACATTTTGCTTCCTATAACATAATTCAATTACCTTTCCAAATTGGAAGTTGAAATATTTTACAGATTTGGAGATAAACTCATGACAAGGCAGCTCAAGACAAACAGGTTATTGAAATCTTGGTTATTACACAACAGACCAACAATCACAAGAATGACCAATCAAGCCACAAATTATGACACAAGATGAAACCCCAAAAGCAGCAGTTCTTCCAGAATAAAATACAACCTGTCAATGTTGGATTTTGTTACTACGAAGTGCAAATACATTTCACTCACCTTTCTTTCACATCACCCTGTACATAAATGTTATGTAGTAGCATAAAAGCCACAGAGTTGTAAAGGTTGTGGTAAGAATTCTGCAACCTTATGCTCCTGCCAGCTGCTACTATATCTGCAACAAAATAAAGAGACATTACAGCCTTTAGGAAGCACCATCAAGTGGCTATTACACTGTAGTTCTACCTTTCAAGTCAGTGATGCAACATGCCAAGAAGGTACCCATAGAACATCTAATCTGCAGTTTCAGTCCTAAAACTGATTTACATGAAAACTGTAACTCTAAAAGCATCATGGGCTAGATGGAAGCCCTGTTCATGGCTATACCCTGCCCAAAAGCATTACCTCTGAGTCAGCAGAGATTATACACATCAGAGAAGATGCAAACAGAATGAATTTGAAGAGATCTCAGAATCACAGAATGGTTGGAAGGGACCTGTGAAGTCAATTTAATTATTTCTCAAAGAGGGCTTTTATTAAAGTAGTAGGGAGCTTCCACCTGTCAAGTGAGCTGCACTTGTGGTCAGCAACCACAGCTTAACAAGAGTACTTAATGAAAGATGAGCTTCCTAAGATATAATATAGCTATTGCTTTCAGTTGCACATACCTCTACTCTTGCAGCTCAAGCTTTCAGGCACTCCTAACTGTTACACCATGGATATTTACTTCACAGCCTCTGGGAGGGAAACTACAATCATACCGGGTTTCTGTTAAAAAAAACCCCAAAACAACAAACCACCAAACAAACACAAACAGTTTTCTCTGCCAAAAATTCAGAAAACTCGGGACTAAGTAAGAAGGGAGGCCAAATTTTTCTGTGCTTGCAAGTCCATGCGTTGGGCCCATAAACCCAATTCCATTGACACCTGCAGATCTACAGTGCCACCTTTCAAAACCTCAACTAGAAAAGAGGTCTTCAAGTAAAGGAGCAAAAGTCCTCCTCTGAAACATTTGCAGCCAAAGCTCATTAAAATGCTGAGGCAGGCTCATTTGCCAATTGAGTTTGTCAATTTAGAAAGCAATCAAATGCTTCATTTTACAGCAGCCCAATACTGCACTAACAGAAAGAGCCTAGAAACGTTAAAAAAAAAAGTGTCATGTTAAATATTTTCAGTGGAGATAAACACATATTATTGCTGTGGTACAGGCAGTACATTGTAAGAGGGAATGCTTTCTGAAGAAAGATCTAGTCCTCTGTCCAAGAAAGGACAAATTAAACTGAAAAGATGAGTCTCTAATCTTAGCAGAGGACAAACTGTTTGGAAGAGAAGACCAAAAGGGAGAACACAGCTGCTCTCTCTAGAGGAAAATGAGCTACAGACTCTTAGTCGGAAACTGACACAGGATCCCCAGGCAATGGCTCATAATGGGTATTTAGGAAAGATCTTTAAAAGACAGGACAATATGGAGCAGTATTTCCCTCAGCACACCCTTCCTCAAAGAACTATAACTTAGGGATTCCTTGAGGTGGAAACTGTATCACTGTGATTACTGGATCATTCTTCCTTAATTTTACAAGTTTTTTCCTGAACCCATTTCTAGCTGTGGTCCACACAGTTATCCTGTGGCAATGAGTTCCACAGGCCAGCTCTGCCTTGCACAATGGACTCTGGCTGGGCATCATACAGCATGCTTGCTTGAGGGAGCAAAGACTTGAATTAAATAAGTTTTATCCCTAAAATTCCCTCTAATAATCCCCACACCCAAGATAATCTCAGTTGGTGGACTATGAGTTATCTCAAAGGTTACTCGAGTCCATAGAGGTGCTCTCACACAGACAGCTAACAGTTAAAGGGTTGTTAAAGTAGAAACCAAATATCATGCTTCATTCTTTAGGAAACTGAATTTAACTCCATTTTCATATCTATACATCCACTTTCTGGTCAGGGATGGATACAGCCAAAATGACCCACTGCTAACCATATGTTCTAAGAGAAAGGCAGTATTTCTAAATACAATTTTATTAGATCCACTTTAGAAACAGTAATTATGTAGAACAATACTAAATACACCTTTAAAAAATATTAATTATCAAACAATTAATTCCGTTGTCCTCATTTATTTCTACCAGGATAAAAACTGATCCCAAAGCGCAGGATACTAGGACTCCTACCTTTTGATTAGCTTCACTTACAATCACAGACCAGACAAATGCTCCGTGACTCAATTTCCTCAGTGTAGAGATTGGGAATGAAGCAGTTTCTCACAACAGAACCATTTTCCAGATAAGGTTACTTACTTTTGGTAAAGCGCCTCCCTAGATCGCTGATGGCAGGTGCCATGTAAGTGCAATGAATTATTTCCTTATGTTTTTCCACTTCCTCCTCTGCAAAGGAGGGAACTTGTCATTCTTCCTTTTATTAGCAAATGCAGCTGGGAGTTAAATACGCTAGTGACTCCGACCGACTGATTTCACAGTGTTTATGCAAGTAAGCGGCAAGAAACAGTAAATCAGAGCATAAACAATTCTTAGGCTAAATGTGCAGATGAAAACCTAACACATTCTAAAAATTGTACGTTCCTGAAATTAGTATTCAGTTGGTACATATCCCAATTTTATTTTCCAGTTTAATTTTCAAATAATTTCAGTACTAAAGCATAACTGCAGGCTGCACAGGGAAAAAAAAAAAAAGAATACTGAAATGGTTATTTCCCCCAAATTTAGAAACCATCTGTTTTGAAGTTCTGTTTGGCTAAGCAAATTACAGGTCTCACAGACCAGCTAAGTAGTTAAATACGTACAGAATACCTTTTCTTCAGTGCAGGAGAAAAATGTCTTTAGCTGAGCTGTTTTGCATGGCACCTCCAATTTCTCCCTTCTCAATTCTCTCTGGCATCTGTGTTGCTGGTGCTAGGGTAACAGTCACATCAGGGTGTTCCACAAAGGTTAACGCAGACAATAGCCTGGCAGCATCTGATGTGTAAGCAAACAGGACTACCATTTCCCTTGCATCCAAAAGGTCAATAAAATAGAACCTAATTCACTTCTTTTATACAAGCCCAAGGGTAGGCACATGACAGAAAAGTTCCTTGTCAGTTCTACAATGCCACAGCAAAAATAACAGATGGATTTCAGCACTGCAGGTGAAGTGAACAGAGCACAGAGGCTGCTAATGATCTGCAGCTTTTCTTTAGTAATATCTGCTAATTTTTTCATCAGTTAATAGAACAATTTACATAGAATGAAGATCTAGCCTGTAATTTAATTACCACAGGTTACTTTTTGCATTGTATGATATACAAAAAGCTGATATTAAACTCAAGCTGCTGCAATAAAAATCCCTTTAAATTAATCTCAGTACCAAATGTTGTTACTGTAATTCACAATTAGCAAATGGCAGGTGACAAATCCACTAGAATTATAGCATAATTCAGGTTATAGAACCTCGTATTCCACCCTGATCTTCTAGGGACATCCTTGTTTGTCTCCTTGTTCCCATCAGCTTCCAGTTACCCAAACATACTTGTTCAGACCAAATGCCTCTTACAGTAGGGGTGTACAACATTCACTCCTGTAGCTATCAAACACTGCACTGTAAATGTTTGTTTCATAGACTTAAAAAATTTACAGGGCAGAAGGCTGTCTTTAACTTGATGAGAGGAAACACTAGGAAGTTGAGAAGAAAGGTAGGAACCTTGAGAAGCAATAGAAGAATAAAGAGAAACAACATCTCCTCTTCTTCTGAGCAGTGGATCTGTGGGTCTTCCCCACCCAAAGCCATCATTCAACAGTGTTCAGTTTCCTCATCTGCACTTTCAAGCTCTCCTATTAACACACCTTCCCAGATGCATTTGTATTCAGGCTCTGAATGACAGCTGGAAGAAGTTTGATGCTCAGCCTGTTGATATCAATAGCAAAGTTCACCAGTTACTCAGGTAACAGCTTTGTGGTTATCCCAGCCTACAATATTGGCCCTGTATTCTCTTTAAAATACTACAGTTTGATTTCCTATTTGATACATCACCATTTTGCCTACAGGCTACATCCTTGCCCAGAAAGAAAGTGTTTACAACGGTACATAATGATAAACATATAAAGCCATCATCAATCATTCATCAGTTACAATTACTATTTGCATCCATTTATCTAATCACAGTCTGCAGTAACTGCTGCACTTAAGCAGTTCAAAACCACTTTAAAGATGGAAATGTTGAGGATAACTACTACATAATTGCCTTCACATTTTGTAGCACTCTGCTAACTTATATTTCTGTCCCTTTTCAGGTTTAATGCATATTAAATAAAGAGGAATTATTATTTACATACACTCCCACTCACCTACACACTCGCACATACTGACTGTGACAGTGCAGGAGAGAAATGGCACAGCAGTCTCATAAAGTCTATTTAGCACACAACTTCAGCTGTCTCAGATACTCAGCCCTCTAGTCTATCACTGCTGCTACTTTAAATACATTGAATTTCACACCTAACTATAAAACAAACAATCAACAAAACAACAACCAAAGACCCCTCTTCCCCCCCCTTCTCCTCTGCAAGATCACTTGTCAGAAAATTATTTCATATCTGTCCTGAATGTCAGAATTTATTCTCAGCCCTCCCTTCCTGTTTCTCTTTTCAACTCTGATTAGAAGATGCCAAATAGTTGGTCCTGAGCTAGTAACAGCTTAAGGGCCAGATAACTTCCCAGGTTCAGAAGCTAGACAAAAGAGGACAGACAACATTGTAGTCGCTACAGAACAAACTAACTTCATTTGCTATATTACATAAATAATGGATTCCTGTCAGTGAAAGGAGTGATATTTGTGTGCTCCTTCAGTTCTTCTGTCTCTGAAAAAAATATTATAATACCTAGCTTTCTGAACCAAAATTAGTGTTTGTCTGAAGAGTGCTCTAAAGATTTGGGGGAATAAATCCATCTCTCCCCGTAATGCCAATCCTGTCACTCCAACCAGTGAACCATGCAAACACAGAAACTGCTGCTTAACTGTTTTCTCTGCACGTGTGCTTAGGTAACAACATAGAAGGACATCCTCCCCTTCTCCCCTTTTCCCCTCCTATTAGAATGACTCTTAACAGAGAGGACAGCTGACAGGGTGCATACTATACCTAATGTTCACAACATGACCCCAGATGGACTTTGTCTTCTCTGGACCCTTTTTTCACCTCTGATGTTATAGGAGTTCATAAGCTTGCTAGGAAAGTTAGCTGCACTTGCAGCTTTTCTAGAAATAGTTGTACTTAAAAAAAACAAACAAACACCAAAACCAAAACCAAACCCAAATGCCAACACTTTAGGCTTCTAAGAGAAAGGTAATAATAGGTGTTGTTGCTGAAAGCTGTTTTAAAGACATTACAGATTACAGCTGGAGTGGGTAAGCACACAAACCACCTTCTGTTTGGGTAGCCTGGGTGACAGATTCAACTTCCCAGTCAGCAGCAGCTGAGAGGAAGACCTGCAGCCCAGCAGATCAGTGAGAGCTCAGCCAGAACTCCCGTCCTCATTCTCCAAATCTGCAGGCATCTGCTAAAAACTTCCAGTACACTCTCTAACCATGTATGTCAACTGTGCTGTGACAAAAAAAAGAAAGAAACAAACATACAAAAATCAACCAACAAAGATACCCAACCAAAAAAAAAAACCAAACACCCTAGAATGTATGAAATGCAGGCTGTACAACTTATTCTGTAGATGGCACTGCACGTTAAACAATGATTTTCTTTTCTTTCTACAATACAATGAAGATAATAATCCAGATGCAGCCTCTACACATACAGAATGTTCATTTATTTAAAACCAGGAATCATTCCATGGTATTAACTTCCAAGTGTAACTCCAGAAGTCATCTCCCAACTGCAATTAATTATGTTTCTCCTTGTAGTACTACCAGGCAGGACTGGGAACACTGTACAGACTCAGCATAGCAGACAATCCCTGTCCCAAAGAGTTAAGGTGACAAACAGCAGGAGAAAAGACAGTGTACGAATGTGAGCTAATGATGTGTTCCAGCCTGACTGCTGGATCCCCAGCCTGGTGTGCTATCTACTGAGTCAGCAAGTGGTGCTGGGCCATGATGATAGTTAAGGGGGGTTTTGTGTCTTTATTTTTTGTTTGTTTGTTTGTTGTTTATTTATTTGTTTTAAAGATGTCTTCATTATTAGTAACTTCTAAAGGATTTGTTGGAAATGGCATTAGAGGTAACCCACAAAACTGGCAGATTCATGGCAAATTAAGGAAACATGGGTGCAAAAACAAGACTGACAAACATCTAGGGAATCCTTACTCTGGGGAAGTTAGAGAATGGCATAAACTGGAGAAAGTGAATTTCAGGACAGCGAGAAAAAAATCCTCTGAGATACCAAAGTAATTGTGGAGGCATTAAAAAGAACACAAGCTAATCCAAAGATTCACTGAGAAACAACATTTGCTTGAGACATTTGGGATGTAAAATTAATTACCAGCAGGAGAGCCTCAAAAACACAAGACAAGTCTTAAACGGTCCAGGTCTGTTCCAGAACTACAATAACAAACACACAGGGTAACAAAAGGCAGCAGCAAAGAGCAAGTGGCACACACAAGCTCTGAACAACCAATCAACCTTCCTGCTGTACATTGCAAATGAGCAATATAAATCTCTACAGAAGCTCACAACAGAAAGCTGTCCTTCAGAGTATTGCCAGCATGTGTTGATTTGCACTTGCCAAAAAAAACATTCTGCGGGGTTTTGGAATGTTAAAAGGTAAACACATCAACCCTTCTTATTTTAAAATAAAAAGGGAACAATACTTAATTATTCTAGTACAACTAAGATTTATGTTGATGTTTGTATTTCACACATTTCAGCCCATGACATGATGTGGAAAATATTCCCTGTTCCCCAGTGAGTGCTTTGCATTGGCTGCATACACGGTTTGAATGTGGATTGAAAATCTTGCTTTACATATGGCAGGCAAAGCCACAAAAGGGTGGCAATTTTTTAGCACTGTCAAAAAAAAAATTCAAATCCACTGTGGCTGATTCAATCTACCCAGAGTGTTTTGTTCTCTTACAACTATGCAGACATGTACCATATTCTAATGCTTTTGGCTATTTTAATGAAAACTTTATGATTGTTTAAATATTCTGGTAAGTATCCAGAACTTTTTTTTTTTTTTAAAGAATCCTCATATGAAAAATTTACTTGATGCATGGACCTGACAGCTGTATTGGTAGGAAACCACATCTGTTACACTACAGGTAAAGAAGCCAGATGCAAGAAATGTTTCAAAGTCATTTGTCTTACCATGTCTTCATACTTTGCCTAGACATTCAACAGTAAAATCAGAAGAAATTAATGTAAATTACTACAGTCAACCAGCAATACATAAAAAATGTGCAGTGCTAGGAAAGGAAGCTTTATAGCATTGGTAAGTGAGAAGAGATATTTGAATAGGAACTAGCATTGACAGCTAACCCCAGAGACTGAGATTAAAGTCACTACCAGCTTATTTTACATACAGAAAAGCCATTTTAGGCATTTTTTGTAGGTTCTGCTCCTGTAGAATCTGACTTGTTGTAAATACTTCTTGCCCATGCTTAACTTTACCCACTGAATAATCCTTTTATATTCCCTGCAACTAGCTGCATATATGAAAATACATGGGTGCCTACATCAGGGACTTAAGTTACCCTAGTTCATCGAAGGAAGGGATGGGGGCAGGTCCAGATTACTAGTATTAAAGTCAACATGCAATTCTCCCATTAATTCCACAAGCTTGGTATTGAGTTCTAATGTTTTCATAAAACATGAATTCTTCAACATACGTTGGATATACAGTGCACTTACAAGGGTTTTACAATGATTCCTTGGGGATAAATTTGGAAGAGGCACTTTATTTGTGTGTACCAAAGGTATTTGTTAAGTTGTGGTGTTCAACTGAAGCTCATCTTGTAAAAACCTGTTAAATGATACTCGTTTCCATGCCAGACACACCTGACCCAGCTTACATGTGTTTTAGATAACATTTTTTAAATTAAAGCTATTCTGGCCATTACAGAACATAAAGAATGAAATACTTACGAAGAAAGCAAGGGATAATTAATTATTGAGTGGAAGAGAGGGTTGGATAAAGTTATTGGGAGAAATACTAAAATTTGACCTGTGAAACAAATGGAAAACTGACCATACTTCAGCTTCAACTGACTAGACTAAACAGACTATCTCCAAAATCCAATCACAAAAATTATTATTAAATATTGATTGGGAATATAACACCTGTTAAAAACCAGAATGCTAAACGTTTAAGCTGTCACCATCCAGTATCAAAATGCACAAAGGAAATACTTTGAACAGTACTGACACATTCATGCCACAGCTTTTAATTCTACATTAAGCTTTTAAATGCATAAACCAGATTCAGGATACCAAAGCTCTTGATAATTGTGTTTTGCCTTTTTTTTTTTTTTTTTTTTTTTTTTTAAACTGTATCAGTGCTTTCTAAAATGGAAAAAACCACCCAAACCTGATATTTCTCCTTATAACTTGCTTTTTGTCCCAGCTTGTTTTTATAAGAAAAACAAACCCCATCTTTCTCTCCAACTCCTCTGCTTTAAATCAAGAGCAAGCTCCTGATGAGTGTTCATGCAGCTGATTAGAAAATTGTCTTATAAACAGCATCATTAAGTGGCATGCCAATCAGCAGTGATACAGTGATATTGCTGGTGCCTGTGTAAATTACAGAGTTATGTCCCACGCTCGGGAAACCTAAATGTACAATTCCGAGATTTCTTATTGGCAATTAGATTATAAATGCTGTGTTCTAATGCTTAACAGCATGAGAATATATTTATCACAATCTCTATCTGTAGATTACAGAAAGAAAAAAAAAAAACATCTAATTGGAGCAGACTTACTGAAGAAGCTGTTATGAAGGAACCCCCAACAATAAAAGCTTATAAAAGAGCAGCCTTTTTTTTAGCTTTTCCAGGAGCGGTGCCATAAGAAAGCTATATGGGTTGTAAGATTTCTTGTAATCTATTCCAGACCCATTTCTTTGGATTTACTATTTGTTTTATGACATATATCACCACCCACTTAAAATATACTAAATATATTTGAGCTTGTTTGAAAGGTTTAATTTGTTTTATTGATATTTTCTTATTAAATACGAGGAAAAGCTTTAGAATGTCGGTAACACAGGAATCTCGGCCACCACATACAAATGTAGACTTGTACTGATACAACTTGACATATAACATACAAAGTTACCTGTTAATACCCCATGGACCCCCATTCACTTGGAGAGAATAAAAATGAAAGATGACTCTTAGGAAATGCTAAAGGTGCAAAGACTTGATTGCTGTGAGATTCCAGAGTTAAAGTTTGGCTGTTAAATTCTAATTCAGGTTCTTTAGCCTTCATCCTTCAATTATACAGTCACATTAACGAAGCAGGCCAGACTTTTTCAGTAAATAGTATTCTCTTAACTGACACACTTTGAGCCCTGATTCATCATAGGCCTTTATGTCTTATTTACTGCACAGATTTAAACTGCATCAAATGCATGCATATTAAATTCCTCACAGGCTTCTGTATGTTGCTCATTACAATAGAATTGATAATGCTATTGCACCTGTTAGGTGCTTCCAGAGCAAAAGCACAGGCACATTAACATCAGAAGTGGCTTTCCTAAAGATGATACCACAGCTTTCATTCTGGAGTATTCTGTGCTTCACAGGACCAAGGCAGAGCTCTCTGGAATGTCCAGGTGCCAAGAGCTCAGCTTGAGTGCTATGAGAAATGAATGGCTAACTTGCAAGCAGCTGAAGTATTGGCATAGAGTAAAAACTCCAGCCACAAGAAAATCCCTCATTTCAGCAGGACTTCTCCCCAGGTGCCTCAGCTTCTGCAGTGGGATAGGCTGAGGCTGTACACATCTGCACCTTCAACTGTGGCTCCTGATCCATTCACATGGGACACCGAATGATGCTGGTGTTCTGAATCTGTAAGAATGATTATGTCCAAAAGCACTACTTAGTTTTATTTCTCTGTTTCTGCTTTTCCCTAATTTAAGAGTCTGGAAGTGTACAAGTAAAGAGTTTTCCTTCTTGTTTTCTCATCAAATGTCTAACGCCATCTTCTGCTGTTGGATCAATGCCCAGACAGATCCAGTGGACAGGCCCGCACCACTTGAGCTGACCAGTTTACTTAAAGTAGAAGCAGATTATTATGCCTGGACAGCAGTGGAAGAAAAGGGATATTACTACCAGCAGAGAAATAACAAGCCTGAGAAATTTTGGTCTCAATTCAGTGCTTCAAAACAGAAGATGTCAACTGTCTACTTAAACCACCTCTGTTTTCATTTTGTCAATCTCTGTATTCATACCTTCCCACATTTTGATGTTATCTGCCTTTGCTTTTCTCCAAAACACATTTCTAATCCCAAATGCAATGTCCTCACATCCCAGTTTTGCCATTCTCTTTTTTTTCTTCCCCTTT
Organism: Megaceryle maxima; assembly: GCA_024605025.1. Classification (NCBI taxonomy): domain Eukaryota; kingdom Metazoa; phylum Chordata; class Aves; order Coraciiformes; family Cerylidae; genus Megaceryle; species Megaceryle maxima. The sequence goes on along the minus strand of JANHGN010004916.1, from coordinate 17,827 downwards.
CTGCTGTTGCCCTGACTTCCCCATGTGTATTTACTGCCTGAAAGAAGCCACACCTGCTTCTACAGCAAGACATGGATTTGTCTATCAGAAATCTGTGTTTTCTAGCTCACCTGAAAACAACAGATTTGCTTAGTGGTCTGTAATTGGTACTAAAATTAACAGTTCCAGAGCACACTCACTACAGTCAGTTGTTAACAGCTTATTAATTACACATCAGGATGCCAAAACATAACTTTTTAGAAGCATACAACAAAAGCCAGTGATGGCACCTGCCAGATTTTTGTCCTCTCCAGATCATCACATAACAGCAAAGAAAACAAATCCATCTCTTTTCCACACTAACATCTAGAGGTAAAAACTGGGAGAGAGCAGGGCCCCCCTCAGATACATGCAAAGTATTTACAAAGGGAGCAGTGAATGAAGAATTGAGACAGTGCAGAGGGAATAACCAGAACTGTTTGCCATTAAGGTACAGGAATAGATCACTGTGGAGGAAATAATTTCCCTCAGTGTCATGTTTTTGGGGAGAAGAGATCAATCAAATACACCAGCTTGTTCTAAAAAAATAAACAGAACTAAAAGGTCTGTAAACAAATAGGAAAAGAGGAGTCAATTCTTAAATGGTAACACCTACCTACTTTAACAATCCCCCAAAAGTCTAAATTTCATTTAAATCGTTCATTAACTGAGTCACCACAGACAAATGCATCTCATTTTTTAACTCTGGGAGACTCTAGCCAGACATGATTGATTTGTCCTCCTACAGGTCCTTGCCCTTTTGTGGTTCTGCAGAGACGTTGGGAACTGGCAATAACTCACCACATGCCTCAGAGAGCCTTCTTGTTTTTGGAAATCTCTCGGCAGTGTGACATTTACATTTATTATGGCCGATTCTGGGCATTTAAATATAAAAACAATTAAAGTATATTTGCAAGGGATATGACAAACGAGCATTTGTACTCTGGCCAATTTTTCACTGACTTTCATTCAACACCACCATTATGTTTCAGCTTTGCCTCTGCCATTGTCTAAATGAGATGATTTCCCAGTATCTGCATGGGCAGGTTGACTGATGAGAATGCCTTTAGGGTTAAGTGTCTTTAGTATAAACTCAAAGGTCTCTTTCTTGGACAAATTTTGCTGCCGCACTCACCAATAAAAATTCAGAGCCACCACTGAAATTCACAGAATTATTTTGGTCTCTCACCAATCTAAATGGTAGCTCTGTGGCTCTCTGCAGATCTCTCTCTTCCCTAGAAAGATGCTTCATCTTTCCAACTCATGTATGCCAGTAGTAGCAAGTTGCTTTTCATTTTCATGTGATTTTAATATTCTCATCAATCTACTGCCACCAGAGAGATGAGGATTATCTGCACCAAAGCTGGGCTGAAGCTGAGCACCTATCTCCTCATACCCCCAGGTTACATTTCCATTAGCAGAAGGAAGGACTGAAGTAGGGAATGCAAGGGAAAGAACAGCATTTTGCTCTCCTGACAACCCTCTCCCCTGTATATTAATAATAAAATTAGTTTCCATAGCTGCAATGTGCCATGGCAATATAGCTACACATAAATTAGTGTCTCCAGTTTACTTCAGGATGCTATTACTTAAGCTGGGGAGAGCATCCACTCTGTGCACCAGCTGTGCTGGAGAAGTCTCATATGTTTTTATTCTACCCCTTCCTGGCAATTTTGGCCTATGGCTGCTGTATGGAAGGATCACAGATACACTCTCTATGTCCCATTAAAGATGGTCATCCAGCTGGGCTAAACTTACTGTTGGAAGTGGTTTGAACTAGTTCAGAACTACGGTACTCACATGAATCTTTCCATAAGTGGAGTCCTACAGCAGTAACGTTGCCCCAACAGCATGATCTGGAACAGCATATCTGTTTATCACCTTAGAGCAGCCTTTCCAAACCAAATGCCAGTACCCTGCTACCTTGCTAAAGAAGAGCTGGGACCAAATCTCTCTCCTACCAATTCCAAACATTCATTGAAATATATGGATGTGGACTGAACATGTGACCTCAAATCCCCACTTCAAGACCCTTCACAAAGTTTGACTAAGTTCGCAAGCTGCTGTTCAGGAAAAAATGCAAATACAGCTTTAGGGGCTCAGCACAACTGAGCTTTGTGTTCATCAGTCCTTTAATGTACACAAAATAGTCTTTTTGGTTCGAAACAATTTCATGCAATGCTAAGCAATGCCCTCATTGTTGCTTTTGCTGACTTGCAGTAAACCAGTGGGATACCAGCCTGCCACCATCAGAACATCTGCTTTATTGGAAAAGTATTTCAGCAGGCCTCGCCTTGTAATAAATGATGTGACCTGGAAGGCAGAAGGCAGCACTCCTGCAGGCAAAGAGCTCGCAAAGTGTCAAAACCGCCCGAAGCTTAGGGAGCAGCAGCACCATTTCTGTCACCCTGCCCTACCCAGGGTCTTAGAGTTGTAATGAATAAGGGAAAAAAATACATCAGTGAAGCTCTGAAGGTAGATCCCAGATGTTGGACTGGGAGTCTTCTACCAATGAAATAAATGAGAAGGGAGGGAAAGATATGAAAGTAGAAGAGGAGAATCCAGCTGTGAAGCTTTTTACAGTGTCACTGAAAATAGAGCTACTAGTGGGAGCACCACTTAGTTTGCCTCAGTCAGAATGAACTGGGGCAGCAAAATGTGCCATATAAACTATTTCAGTTATGACTCAGGTTAGAGTGCTTACACAAACAGCTTCACTAGTGCACAGATACCTGTCCATATTAATTTACAGCATTTCCCAGAACAGTCCCTCACCCCCTGACTTTTTTTTTTAAAGGAATTCCTAATTTTCTTTCATCTTTTAGACTCTGAATTATCTTAAAACATAAAACCCCAGTGCTTTTGTAATCTTTTTGTACCATTCACAAAGCAACATCAACAAAACCCCAGTGAAGTAAAACAATGAAAAAAATACAGTGCAAACACTTCAATTTTACTATCGATGCAAACGGCATCAAAAAGACTTTGGATCCTGTTTATCTACCTGTGATGTTAGTAGTCAGTGGATGTTGTGTTGCTAGTTAGAGAAAGGTCTTGCTCCTCTTGTTATTGCTATTGCCTTTTGAAGTGAAATGACAGCGGCGCTCTTTTGAATGGTAGTATTTCACAGCAATTTAACTTCCTGCCTAAAGAAGCACATTTGCATGAAAATTATCTGGAAAGCACAATCACATACACACACAGTGTGTGTGTATATATATATGCCAGCATTTTCAGTACAGGTATGGCTTAGAGCATATCAAAGGCCATAGGGATGAAGAGTAAATTAGTTTGCAAGATCATTTTCTACACTAATTTCCTAGAAAAGGAACCATTTCCTAGAAGAGCCTACCATTACCCCCCAACCTCTTCTTCGATGAGCACTGCAGCAGATTTCTACCTTCATTCTTATTTACCTTCCATGAAAGCACCACTGAGGACCTAATGAAGAATGCTAGGTAATTCTGGCATTATTGGATTTTTCGTTATTTATTTATTAGACATGAGAGTTGTTATCAGCAAGCAGCCAGGTGAGTCAAATCAGATAAAGCATTATCTGACTCCTGTGCTGTAAATCAGATTTTAATAGAGGAAAAAAAATCTGTATCCCTTTGGGAGTGGAAAGAATATGTTTATAATGTGTTCTGAATGTGTGCTACACAATAGCAAGTATGGATAAAAAACATTTTCTCTAATCAATTTTCCACTTTCTTTCCTGAGTTCTTTCACCCATACTAGGAGAACAAAAATAAAGTTTGGTTTGTGCCAAATGCTAGCAAACAACTAAGGTAAGCATGCAAAAAAGCATGCATATACATTGCATACTCACACAGGCACAGAAAAATCACTGAATTCCTCAACATAATTATATATCAGATCAAATATATTCAAGACATGGGTTTTTTTTCCTCTGTTGGCAGAATAATTTACAGATTTCTTGTGGCTTTTCTAATAAGCACCTTGTAAATCTGATTAAATTTGTCATTAAACTAAAACAAATAATCTGATTTATCTGAAAAATAACTTTTAAAACTAATAATCCAAATTACAAGGACTGCCACCTCACAGCGTCTACCATACACTGATCCACACAACCACCTTTGGCAAAGTGACACAGGCTTCAGAGATGCTCTCTTCATTAACAAGAGGCTGGTTTGTGCTTCTTTCACCTCACTCTGGAATGTAGAACATTTACTGGGAAACGAGCAGTCCCTCAGTGCACAAAATTCACCGCACTATAGGAGGTGAACAAATGAAGATTCAGAATGTTACTTATCAGTACAAATGAGAATATTTGACTCTTTTTTTAAATTAAAAGAACATCCCTTATACAATACATTCAGCTCTTATAATCCAGTTTAAAAGGATGAAAACATCCCTTGCCAGCTCATCACCTATCAAGTCTCATGTCCTGAA
>JANHGN010004916.1:0-11764 GCA_024605025.1 Megaceryle maxima | reverse complement strand
TTTTTTTATCATTAGTGAGCTACTAATGCCTACCACCTCAACTGCACAAACCCTCAGTGGAACAAGACACTCCCTAGACTAGCACACTTGCTACTGGCTGGCACAGTGGGGTGACTTCAGATGAATTACTAGCCAACGAAGGCACTGCACTGCCAACTGCAAGAACCACAAGTCCTTTCTGCATAGGATGTTTCTAAAGCCTGGCCATGTAAATCAGACTGCAAGACCAGACTACTTTACTTCCCCTTAAGTTTTAATGAAGCTATATCTAAAATATCCTGCCATTTTCTGTTTTCAGTGTGGGAGGAGGGGGCAGAAGGATGAAGATTGTTTCCTTTTTTTTTTTTTTTTTTGTTCAGGAAGCCTTTTTTCTCTACAGATAAATACCCCTATTCTACATCAAGTGCACCTTTTCCCACTTGAAAATAAGAAAAAGATCTACTAATTCAGACCTGACAAACAGACAACTTATGTGAAGTAGTTCAGGGGAAGTGAGGTAGCTTTAATAATCTGTATCACATTATTATTTGTCTGTTGTAACTTTATGGCTTATAAGCAGGAGTTTAGGCACTCACAGCTTCCCCTCCCTGGAGGGCAATGTATCTAGACGGTAATGTATCATGACCTCAACAAATGTTCTGTTTAAACAGCACAATGACTCCCAAATGGAAAACACATTTCTGCCTGCAATATCTCAGGTTTCAATGTATTTCTCTTCTTTAAAAAAAAACAAAAAAAAACCAAAAAAACAAACCACAAACTTTCACATCTAGAAAAAAATGACCTGGTAGGGACTCAGTGCCACACTCCACCTTCAAATACATAAGGCACTGGTGAAGCTGGTGTAAATGTCTGATTAGGATAATGTCAAACCCACCATCCCAGAGGCAATCTGACTTACTGAGGTTCCACCTGAGGCCTGTGGTGGTCACGCTCTCGCAGGAGTTCCCAATGGGGATGAGGCCACACCAGGCGCCTTCCAGTCCTGTGTCCACACGCAACTTGTGTTTGCCCTGCAAGACAGAAAGGCCTCCAGAGTCAGTGCTCGGCTGGGACCCAAACAGCATTTGCCAACAGACCTTGCAAATAAAATAGGAAGTACTTAGAGACAAGTTTAGAATGTCTCCCAATGGCTCAGGAATATTTGGTTGCAGGAATTCAGACCATTGACATTTAGAGAGGGAGGAGACGTGCTTAGGCTCCAAACCTCAGGTCTTCTAAAGTCTGGTTTTGGGCTTTTCTAAGCAGAATCTGACTTTGTACATTCTTCCCTGGCATTTTTTTGAAGGGGCACTTCTGTCAAAGCTAAGCTTTTTATTCTCATGAAATAAAGGCATTCTGACCCATTCAGACATTCTTTTTCCTCATCTGAACAGCTGTGCTTCACTTCCTAAACAATGTTAGTCAAAGCACCATGGGAACTACTTCATTTTTTGACAAGATTTGTAAAATTTCGTGTACTTTTCCAGGCATGTGCCCTTCCCAGATGGAAGAAAACATGCAGGAACTAAACTAGGTACTAGAGAAAGTAACATAAATATTTAGAGTAACATGCTTACACGAAGAACAAAGTTAAATCACACCACATTATGTTATCCACCTAAAATAAACTAATCTTTTAACTTTCAAGTTCATGAGATGCAGAGAAGCAGCAGCTGTTAATGGTGATGGATTTGTGACCAAGCTCTTAATTAGTACTTATACACCCTCTATGAACATCTTACATATGATCAGTTGTAAGGAAGAATAGATAGTGGAATTCTTTTACAGAATGAAAAACAACAAGAAAAAGCTAAATGTTAGAGTTCTGGCACAATTTGTATTCTAAGAGAATAAGAAGGTGTTTATGAAAACTAGCTACAAGAAAACAACAAATGCAAAACAGGGACAAGATCAGTGGAGAAATCATCTTTTAGTCTTTTCTACACAGGTAATATATTCTTTCAAACAAACATAGATGCCTATTTATTAATCTACCAAAAGAAAAGAACTCCTGAAACCCAGTGAGTGTTCAGCAAGTACATTTCCAAATGTCCTTGCAAATATAAAGTCACTAGTTAGAAAGTCAAAACTGGAAGCAAAATATCTTCTTGCTGAAATGTTGATGTCTGAGGCGTTCGACAGCTTCCCCTGTTAATGCCAAACGCATTATGAAGAAACAACTTCAATACATGTCATGCTCTCAGTTAACAAATGAACCTTGGAAAAGCTGTCAATTAGGGACTATCAGATTGCATAGCTTAAGCCGGTGTGATTGTTTGCAGAACAACAAGAAAACCAATCCAATAACATCTTTCCTCTCAGGGTGTCCAGCTTCATGTGGTGATGAGCCATGTACTTCTACAGTGGTTGTGAATGCTTGCCTGCCAAATTCAGAGGTGTAACAAATTCAGGCCTGATAACCTTTTAGCTGTGCAATATACCATGCTACTGTTCTCTCTCAGAACACAGGAGGAGGAAAGGTAGAGGAGAGGCTCTTTTGTTATGTGATTGCAGATATTGTCTGTAATGAAGTTGATGATGACAAGAACGAAGGAGTGGGACTGTGTTCCCAATGAATGTGCCTGTTGCTACTCAGAGCTACTAGAGGAGAGGAGCAAACTCACTACAGTTACCAATTAGTAAGGGAGTATGAAAAAGAGAGGTAAAAATAACTGGCCTGACAAAGAACCTGATTAAGCCCTGTATTCCAAAAACTGTCTACATTAGGCTTGCATTTCCTATTTTATGACATTCTGGCCCAGCTTACAGATAGGGATCCAATTCAATAGAAAATAACGTGGAAAGCTTTCTTTCTACATTCATGAAGTAAATCTTGGAATGCTGTTGCCAGAGGCTAGCCAATATCCAGGATTTTATTGGACTTTCAATGTCTGATAACTTCCTAAAATCCCAGCTCACACATCCCAGTGATTATGCAAGAATCACAACTTTCTTCCCTTAAGGGGCATTTTCTAGCCTTCACTTGTTAAGAGAAATTTCAAACTAGGAGCCCAAAGGGCTCAACTCAAGGCATCAAGTAAACAGGAATTGAAATATTAACAAGCAAATTATTTAAAAAAACCCCCTCTCAACTGTTAGGCCAGACTCACGACTTAGGGATATTATACACTGATATTATACAAGACAGTTTTAAAGACTTTTTTAAAAATAAATCAATAAGGGATCTTAATATTATTTGGGACAGTGAGGACAGAAAAGGGAAATGATAGTTGGAAAAAAAACCAACCAACCAACTCCAAATAACTCACTCGTTTTTTTCAAAAAAGATTAATCAGCCAATACATTTGTACAGTAAGGCTCTAAATTAAAAGCATTGTGTGCCTGTCATGAGGGAAATGAGGTGCCCAAGCTTATCATCAAACTTTCAACTACAGATATTTCAAAGAAGCAAGATGGAATTGCTATTTCCAGGAGGAAAAGGGTCAGAGCTTGTGATTTGCTAATACAAGTAATAATTTGTTCTATTGAAACCTCTGTGATTAAAGGAACAATTATAAACTGGCACTTAAATATAAAATTGTTTTCAGTTTCTGCAGAACTCAAAGTTCCAAAATTAGGATTAAAGAGAAAAGCAAAGTGTGACTATATAAATCCCTCCTTGTTAAGTTTTTTGCCTTTGGAGGAGGTAACTGAAATATTTTCACATTTAATTTAAGAATCAAATATTACCATGTTTGAATGATACCAGTGATAAAATAATGGCAAATAACACAGCTGGATTGATTTTTATCAAGTCAGTTTTGAAAAACATTGATCTATCTTCAGCATTGACTTTTTTTTTTTTTTTTCCTTCATTTTGTCTCTGATGCTGGGAAATAAGATCAATTTCAAAGTTCAGCAATAATAAGAAAATGTCACAAGATATTTTTAAGAATGCTTCATTCATATAGGTTAAACATTACCTCTTGATTCTAATGTCTCATGTTATGAGAAGCATTTTAATTGGTAATGGTTAATTATACACCCTCTCCAACAGTGCTTTTGCTGAGGAAAGACCTAAATCCATAGCTGATCTCTACCACATCTCCTAGCTCAAATGAACAGAATTCTGATTGCCAGGAACTCATATACCTAACCCTATTCAAGGTTGTAAGGTGCTAACATCCTTACACAAAAATTTGCAAGCTGAAAAGCATATGAACAGTATCAAGATAAAAGCTGACGGCATCTAAGCATGTACAGATACCCTGTGGGCACTTCATAAAAGCATAGAGAAAACTACTTCTCCAGGAGCTTTCCAGACCAACTTGAATAAATGTATGGTCTAAAATAGATATCAAGTGACAAAATGTGTGCGAGAAAGAGATCAGGGACTCATCTTCAGTGCTGCATTCGGAAGGGATTTGAAGGAGGGAAACCTGCAACCTGGTGGGTTGAAACTGGACACAGAGGGGAGGCATGAAGCCAGTTATTAAGATGCTGCAGAAGAAAAAGGAATTAAAGCTTTAAAAAAACAAATGAAGAAAGATAAAATAGATTTTGGAAACTGTTGAAGAACTAGGACATGTGAAAGATAATAGGGAAGGAAAAGGAACCTTATTCTAATTTTCAAGCTGCCCTGATAGTTTGTCCATTATAATTAAATCTAAGTTAACTCATAGAAGTTGTTGATTTTCTAAACAGAGTACTTTAACCTGCTTACCATGAAATCTGTGACTATGGAGAAACAGGATTTCTTGAGATCTGGCCAGCTGCTCTGTGACACTTCCTCCACTAGCTAGATCTTGTTTTCTATAATCTTTTGATGAAACCACTTTTTATATCAGTTTTATTTCAATGATTACTCCATAGATGGCAGCACACACTTGAAAACAACAACAGCAGCAGCAGCAAAAATCTAAATACAGATGTCATAGTGTTACCCAGGGAAAAGCCAAAACCCACAATCTGTTTTAGTACATAAACACCTGGGTGCAGAAAATGGTACATGCATAAAAGACTCTGGGAATGGGTGGAAATCAGCATGACCATCAAAAACTGCAGTAGAAAGGAGGAGGAAAGGAACAAGAATGAAACCAAGACAAGAACATTTATGTTTAAAATCAAATACCATGATTGGCAATAAAGTAGAAACAAAGTTCCAGAAATACTTCTACTAATCACTCGTTGTGTAAGAGCTTGACTTAACAAAAATAAAAGCTTTTAGACAGAGATTCAGAGTATGACAAATATAGCAAATTTTTATAAAAGGATGTATTTAAGAAGAGCTATTTTGTTATAACCCTAAAATATCATCAATTGTCTTTTCAAACAACCATACACAGTGCCGAGCTGCTATTACATGAATGCTACCCAAAGAATGTTATCTGAGCAACCAGGCTTATTGTTGCTGAAAATAAAAGTATCCACAGTTCCAGTGAAAACTCAGAAGTCTAAAAAGTCTTGTGTATCTTGGTATGATTATCAATGACTGCTTAAACTCGTATGGAAAACCCATCAAATGTATTGTACTTCAAAACAAAATTCAAAACTGTTGGACCCAGTCCTGCCAACCTTTACTATCAAACATTAGTAGTGCTCCTGTGCTGAAATGGGCAGACTTCAGTCTATCAATTATTTGCAAGACAGAGTCCCACCAAGTCACCCTTCAAGAGAAGCACTTCATGAAATGACAACTTTATAGTGAATAAAATCCTGGTCAGTATAGAAAGAGTAAATTATAATCATTATTGGATCCCATTAATGAACACATCTGCTTCAAACCATTTATGACAAGGGTACAGAAAGAAATCCCTGTGGAGGTAAATGCCACTAAACTGAAAAGATTTACTATACTCTGAAGTTATACATTTAACTGGTTGCTAGCATATAGCTAACGTACAGATTATCCACAAAGAGCAAACGATCCCAGAGGTTCAACCATTCACATGTGAACTTTATCTACAACCCTAGTAAAACTCTCCTGAGAGTACACTTCTCATGTAATATCAATGACGTGTTTTGCTGAGCACAGTAGGTGCTTACCTTCTTTGCCCATCAGCAGTTGCAGCATGAGCAAGTAAAACAACTATCTTCCGCAGTCAAGCCTGTGTGATTGACAAGAAAAAAACAAACATAGGTGCAAAAACTGCAGAAGTGTATTTCTCTCAGGAGACTGCGAGCAGTTAGAACTGCCAGCAGCACAGACACTGCTAACTTGCACACAAATCAAGTGATGAAAACACTTTATCAAGCACGTAAAATATCTGGGAATACAAAAGCAACTTTAAAGGGGAGTTTGTGTGGTTTAATTTCTTTTCATAGATGTATCTTAAAGATTGACAAATGCCACAAATACTAATTCTTGTTCTACTCTGGACACTACCCTAAAGAAAAACCTGTTCTATTGAAACTTTGCACTCGCAAATGAAATTCCACAACATTTTCTTCAATCTACCATAAATCAATGCAAAATACACAACAAATGCAGGGTGAAACGATGATAATCAAGAAGTAGCTCGTCCTCCTCTAAACTCAAGCAAGCCTTACACTCATCCAGTGTGACATTTGGTCCTTGATCTTGTGCCTTTGATACCCTAACCTCGGCAGGGCCATCATTACAGCTTTAATTAACATTTTTAGTGATGCCTTAAAAAAAAAAAATCAGAACCATTTTCTTTATATCCATTTATGAGACTGCAGAGTATAATAGATTGTGATCTATTACAAGTAAGATATATTAAGAGTAATAGGTAAGAGTGATAGGTAGACAAGCTGCTGAAGATTTCATATTGTTTGTATAACTATTATGCAATGTTGCAGTTAAATTGTCAATCTAGAGGGGCCTTTACTTAAGGGCACTAATACTCTATAATGCCTGAGTAATGAAAATTGCAGCATAAACTTTCTCATCAGCCACCAGTTCATAACAGATTTAGTGTCACTACTCATTCTTTTTTGTGCATTTCTACGGGGGAAGAGTCCAGATGATCTCTCCTACCTAGACTACATTCTCTTATTTTCCTTGGTATTAGAGAAGCATGGGAGTTAATTTAAAAGACAGGATATTGTTCACTCAACTCGTGGCAAGAAACGATTTCTTCTTTATAGCACTGAATTACTAAGTACTGCTGGAAGGGACCTTTATGTTATGTAAGAGTAGACAGAATTTTTGTGTGAGTATAAAGTGCCAGGGTTTTTTTGGTTTGTTTCTTGGAAGTGCTTAGGCACTGTTGCTATGTAAGAAAAAAGGATTGGTTACCAAGCCTGATGCATATTGGTGTTTACTAACATGCTATACAACAATATTTTATGTTTTTTTCTTGTCTAGGTTACTCTGATCAGGTTGTTTCTGTATGCATCTTGCTTTCTCTCCCCTCCTATAGCTTATCTGTCTTCACTTTTGCATAGTTCTTCCCAGTCCATCCCAAGATGGGGTTTATCACACCCTATTTAGTGGGAAGAGATTAATTATTATTTTTTCCTTTCATTAAATACTGACCATCTGAATCTTGGCTGGGTGTTGTAGAAGGTGCCTTTGTGACTTCCTCTAAATTTCCCATCTGCTTATCTGTTCTCAGAAGTCTTCCCAGACATGCTGGCAAATCTCCATAGCTCTTCTCCAAAATCTCACTTGAAAATCTTCTCCACTACATAAGAAGAATGATCAACATCTTCTTAACAGTTTCTTGTACTCCTCCATCTACATCCATGTGATGCCCTTCTTTATTTTATACGAGGCAGTAAATCATGAGCCCACAAATCATCTTATATACCACTATCCCTTTAGTAGGATTGGCTTCATATTCAGGGTCTTCATAAAAGCCTGGCCCCTATAATTTCTCTCATGCAAACAAACTGATGGACAGAGTTCTTCGCATTGAATGGGAGAATCTAACAAATGCTCTTTTCTCCCTTTCATTTCTGACTATTACTTTTCTAAGAAAGAAAGAGAGAAGCTTGAAGTAGTGAAGAATGAACTTCTGAGACAATTTTCAGCACCACTTCTTGATCTCTGTTACAGGAAGGAATAATTTACTGTTATTATAAAGATATTCATAGACCTAGGATAAGAAATCACATCTATTTTCAGTAGACAGGGAAATAGTTTCTGCTTCATAACAGCAGGCTTTGAAGAAATGTTATATCCCAGATCTTGTGCTAGCAATGTCTGACTGCTTCTGTCTACATCTGTGAAATTCAAAGACCTTCTGTTCAGGTCAGTAAGAACAAAACAGAACAAAACATTCTTATGACTAAAGAAACTTCAAGCTGGCCATTCAAACATGCAACTTTTTCCTCCTCTTCCACTTTCTCTCCATTTTCTGGTATATCTAAGTAGTCAGTTGGAGACTACAGTCCACACAAAGAAAATGGATTCTTTTCTTGGGGTATGTTATAGAGGAACAGAATCCTGTACTACCACAAACTCTGTTATCCTCCTTTAGGAATCAAACTTGGATAGGGGTGTTAAGTTTGCTTGCAATGGCCTTTTTATAATGGATACAGCTTCAGTCCCCTTGCATTTCAGTGGGACCCACATCATCAGTGTCACCAGTGGCAGATTTGGTCCTCAGAACACAGAGGAATATTCACAGGCACACTAAAAATCATTCAAAGTAGGTCAATCTGAGTCCTAAATATTTGACAGTGATTTCTTACCATAAACAAATACGGTCAACCTGGCATTTTTTCTCACAAGACTGCAAAGCTCTGAAAGCTGAATGTATCTTTCCAGCACCACATTTGTCATCACAGTTACAACTTGGAGGGAGCATCCCAAAAGAATTATACTGGTATATTTAATGTACCACCAAAAAGGTACAAGAAATTGTATTGTGTAGCTGACAATAAAAGAACATAATCCCCATGTGGCATTTACTTTCTGCCTTCCTTACACCTATGTGGAGGACCTCTTATATCCCCCAAATGAGTACTCAAAATTATTAACATGCTGATAGCATACTCAGCCTTAGCATGACCTGGTTGAGTTTAAATTTTCTGGTGTAATGAGAAAAATACAGTCTGGAGATGCTACCCTGGCTTTTAAGTGAGCAGACTTTAAACTACTCAGGGACTTACTTTTGCAGTGTCCCCTGAGAATCTGCTTTAAAGAGCTTAGGGGTCCAAAACTGCTGGTCAGTTTTCAAGAATCACCTTTTAAAAGCACAGGAGCAGGCACGTCCAGCAAGTGGAGCAGAAGACCAGCTTGGCTGAACAGGGAACTCCTCTTGGAACTCAGGAAACAAAAAAGAAATTGTATGATCTCTGAAAGTGAGGTCAGGCTTTGCAGGAAGCTTACAGAGCTGTAGTTTGCATATGTAGAGAGAAAACACAAAGGGCCAAAGCTCAACTAGAGTTTAAACTGGCCAGCATTATGTCAGACAAGAAAGGCTTTTTTCAGTATGTTGATTGCAAGAAGAGGTCCAAGGAAAACAGTGGATCAACAATTGTTGAAAACAATCATCTAACAAATAGGTATGAAAGACAGGGGAGCCATTCAATGGTGGCTCTTTTGCCTCATCTTTAATGAAATTGATAGACCTTGGGCTGCCTGGTCCTCTGAGTTGGAGGACCACAAATACACAAACAGTGACTTCCCATTTGTGGACACTGACACTGTAAAGGACCGGTTGTATCAGTTAAATTTGCATAAATCTATTGAAGCCTGATGGGATTCATCCCAGAATGCTGAAGGAGCTAGCAGCTGTTAGAGCAAGATCCCTTCTCAGTCACCTACCAGAGACCTTGAGAGTCTGGGGAGGTCACCTCTGACTGGAAATTAGCCACCATTATTCCAGCCTGCAGGAAGGGCGTGAGGGAAGCCCCAGGAAATTACAGGCTTGTGAGTCTAACCTCATTTCCTGGAAAAGGAGAAGATCATGCTGTGTGCTATTGAAAGATATTTAAAGGACAAGACAATCATCAGGCCCAGTCAATATGAGTTCATCAAGGGAAAGTCTTGTCCAATTGGATATCCATCTATGATAAGGTTGCCTGCCTGGTGAGTGAAGGGAAGGCAGGGGATGTGGTGTTTCTGGATGTTACTAAGACTTTTGACACTGTTGCTCACAACATCCTTCCAGATGAGTTGTCCTGCTGTAGGATGAGCAGGTATGTGATGCAAAGGGTGAAGATCAGTCTCACTTTTGGGACCAGTCTTGTTTAATATCTTTATCAATGACCTAGATGAGGGGATCGAATGCACCCTCAGTAAATTTGCAGATGACATGAAATTAAGTGGGAGTGTCAAACTTCTTGAGGGTAGGAAGGGTCTGCAGAGGGATTTGAACAAGCTGGAGCAATGGGCCAAGGTCAATTGTATGAGGTTTAACAACCCAAAATGCTGGGTCATGCACTTGAGTGACAACAACCCCAGGAAACGCTACAGGCTTAGGGAAGAGTGGTTGGAGAGCTGCCTGGGGGAAAAGGACCTGAGCATGTTCGTGGACAGCCAGGTGAACATGATCCAGCAGTGTGCCCAGGTGGCCAAGAAGGCCAACAGCATCCTGGCCTGTATCAGAAGTGTTGTCACCAGCAGGAGTAGGGAGGTGATTGTGCCCCTGTACTCAGCACTCGCGAGTCCACACCTTGAGTACTGTGTCCAGTTTCAGGGACCACAGTACAAGAAGGACATTGAGGTGCTGAAGCAGGTCCAGAGAAGGGCAATGAAGCTGGTGAGTGGTCTGGAAAGCATGCCTTACGAGGAGAGCCTGAGTCAACTGGGGTTGTTTAGTCTAGAGAAGAGGAGACCTTATTGCTCTCTATAACTACCTAAAAGGAGGTTGTAGCAAGGCTAGTGTTGGTCTCTTCTCTCAGATTACTAATGATAAAACGAGAGGAAATGGCCTCAAGTTGCATCAGGGGAGCTTTAGATTAGAGATTAGGAAGAAATTCTTCACTGAGAGAATGGTTAGGCACTGGAACAGGCTGCCCAGAGAGGTAGTGGAGTCACCATCCCTAGCAGTGTTTAAAAAACAAGTAGACATAGAACTTGAGGCTATGGTCTAACGGACAGATAGATGTTAGGATGAAGGTTGGACTCAATGATCCTAGAGGTCCTTTCCAACCATAATAATTCTATGATTCTAACAATTGTCTACAGGGCAGGGCTCAAAAGGCTGTAGTGAACAGGGCTACATCTGTCTGGAGACCTGTCACCAGCACTGTTTGCTCCTCAAGACTTAGTTCTAAGGCCAGTTCTATTCAACACTTGTATCAATAATTTGGAGGCAGGGGTCAAATACATAGTTCTTAAGTTTGCTGATGACTCTCATGAGGGAGAAGAGGTCTTGCAGGGGGGGAATATCTAGATAGAGAAGAGCATTAGACAATCATCAGTGGCATGAAACTGAACAAGAACAAACACCAGATGCTGCACCTAGGAAAGAGTAACACAGGACACAACTATAAACTGGGAAAGGAGTGGCTAGAGAGCAACCTTGCAAAAGGGACTCTAGGGGTGCTGCTTGACAGGAAACTCAACAGCAATCAGCAGTGTGTGGCCTGGTGTTGTTGTTTAACCTCTACCAGCAACTAAACACCACATAGTTGCTCACCCTCCATACCCCATGCTGTGGGAAGGAAAATCACAAGGAAGAAAAAGGTGAGAACCTAGGAATTACAATAATACATGTTAATAAAACAACTGAAAGAAAGAAGAACAGCAACAGTACTAGTCAAATAATATATAAACCAAGTGATAAAATCCACAAGGCTCTACCTGTACCCAAGATGCCACTTTCCCTGCTCAAATCACACCCAGGAACAAGCTGCAAACAACCACCTCCACCCCTGGCCAGCCTGCCCCTTATAGAAGAGCATGACATCGGTGTGGTATCAA
>JANHGN010004915.1:0-18214 GCA_024605025.1 Megaceryle maxima | reverse complement strand
CCTTATTTTTTCTTTTTTTTTTTTTTTTTTTTACAACTTTAAATACAGTACTGAGTATAAATTAATCTTACATTAAAAAAAAAAAAGCAAACAAATTATAAAATAAAATAAAACCTCACCATCTTTACAAACCAAAGGAAAAAGATTTTGGAAGAGGAAACCAAAGTGTCTTAGAATTTGAGGGCTTGGGGATGGAGGGAGGTGGTACAAGAAGTGCCTTGGCAGTGGTACGAGAAGTGCTCTGGGCTTGCAGGAGGCGAGGGCTGGGTCCCTCCACAATTTGCAGCAGCTCCCAGGTTCTGGCTTCCCCTCCTTCCCCCCGTCCCTCTGGGGCTTCACCCCACAAGACAGTACGGTGCGTGTGTGCACGAAGGGAGAAGCAGCTGGAGGCAGGAGGGGAAGGAGAGGGCTGCCGCCCTAGCTCTGGGCAGGCACTTTCTTCATGTGGAACTCTGAGCGCCCAGCACGGCACAATTTGAGACCTGGACTCCGAGATGACACTGGAAATTCCCATCATAGGTAACATTTCTGCTAATGGTGACTGAGTATTGGGTGCACAGAACCAGTCCTTGCCTGCAGAGTCCTCCCTCCTCTGGAGCAGGCAGTGGCTTGGGAGGGACTCTACAACTGACCCTCCTGTTGTTTTCCAAGTCCTCCTCACTTAGAAGAGCTCATTTGTCTCAGGTGGCTGCTGCCAACTGCAAAGACCATCCTCATTTCTTTCTCTATACCTACACAGAGCTGCCCACACCTTGGACCAACTTCTGAGCTGGGTGGGCTGTGAACACCTAATGGGCATAAATCCAGAAGGAATCCAAGAGGGAAAATGTGATGAAAACGATGGGAGATGTGGAGATGTTGTCAGGAAGAGAGCAGTGGAGGCACGGTGTGCCGGACACCCATGAAGGGGTTAAAAACCTCGGGAGAATGATATGATTCTGCTTTCAGGACCACAGAGCAGGCAAGGACAGCTCACTGAGATTAAGTCATGCTTCTAAGTTTGGCTGTTGTTGGTCTTTTTGTGGTGCCACTTCGCCTCCTGCAAGGAAGTTGTGCTGGGGGGGTTGGTGGAGAGTGAGAGAAAAGGGCAACAAGACAGAGAGAGATCAGACGATGTCTCTGCCTGTCCTGTCCCGGACCTCACAGGCATGTTGCAGTAACAGTGTGCTTTTCTGCCAGCCTGACAAAGCTGATGCTTGCCCATGCCTCTGAGCTTCCTGCCACTGGGGAATCAAAACCATTTAAGAACATATATATATATATATTTAGATATGTATGTATAAATACACATACACACACACGCACACGTATATATATATACACACACATATACAGGCGCACACATACGGAGCAAATTTAAAAAATAATTTTGAGTCCGAGCCTGGAAAGTTGAATTCTCCACCAGCATGTGCAAAGATGGCTCCCCTGAGAGGGGCCGGGGGCGTGGAGATGATTCTGCCGCTGTCTGCTCCTTCCCCACGATCCAAACACCTTCCAGTCAGCACCAGGAGCAGGAGGGGAAAGGGAGGGGGGGAATGCATTTGGCTTCTTTGTTTTGTTTTTTGTTCTGTTCCCCGAGATGTTGTGTATCTTAGTGGTTTTGGTTTTTCTTTTTCAAAATAAAATATACACACGCACGTTAAAAATATAGATCTGTCCAGGTAGGACGATAAAAGTCCTTAGTGCATTTTCCATCATTGGTCGCCGCTCACAATCTGAGATACACCTCTTGCCAGCATGTAGGTCCAGTGCAAGTGCTGATCTCAGCTGGGCCCCCCCAGCCTTACCGGAAATACAAGGGAAAGGGAGAATATTCCCCTTCTGCCCTCTGTCCATTTGTTTTTCTTCTCCCCTCTGAAGAAATTGGACCCACTTTTTCTTTTCACATTTTCCATCCTGTCCTCTGGAGCAGGGAAGGCGTTGTCCTGTCCTCATTGCATGTTGCAGCTGTCAGAGTTCATGGTTTTATTTGTACTTTGTTCTTTTCTCATATATGTATATAGGTCATATTTGTCCTTTTTTTTTTTTTTTTTTAAATGTGTGTGTGTGTAAAACTTTAAAATTATGCTAATAAATGAAAGAAGGGAGTGGCTTTGGTGGGAGAAGGTCCACTGACGGAAAGGGAAGCACCAATTGCCGTCTGAATCAGACGTCGAGGCAGACGGACAAAGAGGAAAAGTTATCACTCCAAGGACCCCATGGGGGCAATACAGCAAATATATTAAATAAACCTGAAAGCGAAACAAAAGCAGACACAGCATTAGAATATGTAACCCTCTCCCCCTGCAACTCCCCTCTTCTCCCTAGTTCTCTGGAAATTTTTGTGTCAAAGTGCCAGACTGGAAGCCCAGGAGATCTTTTGGCATTCTCTATTTGTTCCCCTGGACAGCTTCAGCCAGAGCTGAGATTTGCATGCATTTGCATCATTTCTGCCCTGGGAACTTTGGGTGGGCCAGAAGGATCCTGGGATAATCAGAGCCCTTGTAGCATGGGAATACCGATTGCAAGACACCACCTGGTGCCGTTCATCCCCAGCTCCTGAAATGCCACACGTGGAAGCCTGTTGTCCCCTCTCCCAAGACACGGGGAAGTGAATGTGAAGTGAGTGACCCAGGCTCATTTAAGGGGCTGTGGCAGAGCTGGAACTGCTGAGTCATAGGCCAGGACTTTCTCTGCCTCTCTCTAAATTCAGCTCTCTCCTTGGTCTGCACCCTGGCTACTCTTTCTTTCTTTTCTGCACCTTTGTCTCTCCCATGGGGAACCAGGGCTTATTCTCCTTTCCCTTGTACCAGTGAAATTCTTCTGACGACAAAGGAATTACTCCTGTTTACACAAGTCAGGGAGAGAAGAATCAGACCCTGGACTGACAAAGTCCAGATCTCTTGCCAGAGATTCCAGTTCTCCTGTCCCCTGGTATGACCTTTCTTAAGCACACAGGCTTCCTGCTAGGAGAAAGATGAACCAAAAGTGTTGCTGCTTTTCAGTCATTCTGCCAACTCAACTAATGAAATAAGAGCAAAAGGGAACCCCCAGAGCAACATTAATTCTCCGCTTTCGGTGGAGAATCAATAGAGAAAGGAGAACAGGAGTTGTTCCACAGCAGAGATGAATTACATGGACCTCGAGGGGATTTAGGTGTAGAGAGAAGTCAGCCTTGCTCTCTGTCTGTCAGAAAGGCAGAGAAAGGAGAGGGCAGGGCCCAAGGGCAGGTGTGGTTGCCGCACAATCCCTCCAGCTTTGTGAAGAGACACAAATCTGTAAATAGGATGCACAAGCTGGGTACCAGCCTAGTCCTTCCCCCTCTTTCAACCCTGGTTTTATCATGCCCAGGCCCTGCAGTAGCCTCACGCCGAACAAGAGGCCAGTGCTGAGGAAAGGGTCCGAGACACCTGGGCAGAACCATGTCCTGGGCAAACATGTCACCCGAGTGCAAAAGCAGCTTGCTGTTACCTGCCTTGTGCTCTCTTTCCCCTGCCAGCACTTCTATGCTATGAGGATTTCTTTCAGCGCTTTCTTATCGTTGACATGCTTGTACTTCTTATGTTTCCTCTTCTGCACCGGTGGCCGGCGTACTCGCTGCCTCTGTGAGACAGCGGCTGTGGTGAACGACGGTGACAAGCCTGCCAAAACAGAGGGGAGAGTGTCTGTACAGCGAGGGGCAGACGGCTCATGTTGAAATATCTTTCTCCACACCCTATCAACCAAGAGCTCTGCAACAGGAGGGCCACAAGGCCTCCTTCTGTTCTCCTGTCCCTTGTCCTCTGTTCTCCACAGTCTCTGCCCTCTCCCTTTTCCCAGGATGCCCTTCCCCTCACCTCTCACCTTCCCCTCCTTCACTTCCCTTGGTTTCAGGCCCTTGCTGGCACCAAGACACCCTGGGAAAGCTCCCTCAGCTGGTATAAACCAGTGAAGGCCCATGGGATTCACTGGAGCTAAGCAGACCGAAACCAGCGGGGGGCTCTTTCCTCTCTCCCCAGCCTCTCTTCTCATGCCTCCCTCCACTCCACTCATGCTGAGATCCTTACGTCTCTGTTCACGTGGCCCTGGCCGGCTGTTCCTGGGGGGTGGATGGGACACGGCTTCACAGCGACACTGCACATGGTCCTCCAAAGGCACAACAACTTTTTTGAATTTTGGCTTCCTCTGGACAAATTCGATCTTGTTCACCTATTTGGAAGAGAGAGGCAAGCAAAAGTTTAATACTGCTGCAGCTCCCACTCTGGGAAAACAATCAGTGTCAGCACACTGCAGTGCTGGCTTTCTTCCTAAAGGGTCAGGAGGCAGTTTATAGACCACGGTTCAAATTCAGGGATGGTGTGTATGGGAGCTAACTCTGCACACAGCAGCAGACCAGACCTAGACCAGCCAAGTTTGGAGGTGACTGGTTGTTTCCCCTGTTCCTACTTAGGCAAGTGACTGGTTGATCACAGACAGAAACATGGGATGTGCAGAACATGCTAGGCTGTTGCTGACATGATGGCAGAGACCTGGGGACAACCAGAATTAATTCCCACAGGACCCTACAGGAAGGGCAAAAGAAATAAGACTCAGGCCTGATGTAAGCAGACGCAGCTTCACCAGCTCTGCTGAGGCCTGTCTGAATTTGTCTTAAGCTCTTTAATAACTCAGAGGGCTGAAGCCCTCAGCTCTGTGTTTCACGGGAAAGGCGGTGCTCTGGAAATTCCCTCGGACTCTCCACCAGTGCTGACTCAGAGGGAAGACTCAGTGCTCCACATCCCACCACAGGGCACAAGCTTTCTAAGGGGTCCTCCCACTCCAGAAGCGGCCAGGCCTGACCCCACTCAGCTTATCTAACAAGACCGCAGTCCCTGAAGTGCTCTGCGAGCTATAAATACTTGCTCTGCCGCACGCCTGGGATTGAATTCCTCTAAACCCACTGCCCCCAGCAGCATCCCTCAGCCAGCGCTGAAGCAGCCAGGCTGTTTATCTTTCCTTGAAAGCCCACTCCACACGCTTCAGACCACACGCTGCTCGCTAGACAAACACTTCCAGCCAAACAATAGAGAAACCTCTGTCCTCAAAGAAACCATTTCCAGGTCACTTTTTCAGGCTGGCTTTTGACCTCTTGCTTGTTTTTTCCACAAAAACAACTCGCTCTCCCCCTCATTTTTCCCTCATTCAGCCTGGCTTTTCTGAGAAAGGAATTTCCTGATGAAAAGGGCTGTGTGAATACAACCTCTCCCAGCCAACCTCTGCCACCGGCCTGGGGGAGTCTCTTATGGCTCAGGCAGAGGATTAGTACGGGATAAGTATTCTTTTTAAACAAGCTGTCCAGGAGGAGCTGTGGGGAGATAAATGGTAGCTGTGAGGAGGGCAGGCTCAGGGTGAGAGGTTAGCCATCAGGTGTCTGCTTGCTGGTGGAGCAGGTCAGGAGGTAACCAAGGGGCTGAGGAGAAGCTGCTCCAGTGTGTGTCTCAGGAAAAGCTGCAGCAGTGGCAGGGGAGGATGAAGTGCTGACACTGCAAGGCCTCTTCTTTTTTTTGCACTAAAATCTGTTCCCGCGATCAAAGCACCCTGTTTCTTCTGCTCTAATGCAGCAGACAAGGCCACCTCCAGCTGCAGAAATAGCCGTGGCATGGAGCTGCAGCTGAGGACGGTGCCCTGTAGCTCTGCTGTGGTGACAGTCCCCAGCTGCTGGACAGCACCAGCCCTCCCAGCAGCTGGCACAGAAGTCACCCCACGGCAGAGGCTGCAGTGCTTTGTGGCTAATACAGAAGATGTGACTGCAGAGGGGGTCGCGAGGTGACAGACAGCTCTGAGAGCCTTCCACCTGAGACCCGCTGTGGCTTTGCTTTTGGGGAGTTAGGGATGGAAGCGGGCTGTGGGAGGAGGAAGCAGCAGGAGGTGTCTTCTCCCTTACCTGGACATGCCGGACGCGGATCTGCATGGGGCGACACTGCACGTTGCGGTTGTTGCAACACCCGGAGCAGCGCTGCACCTCCACGCAGGGCGGCCACACCACAAAGTTGGCATTGGTGCTGTCCACCATGTTGCGGGAGATTTCAAAGACCACCACCCGCGTCTTGCACTCCGCAAGGACAGCTGGCTCTGCAGCTGCCAGGGCATCTACAGAAGAGGGCCAAGAGGAGAAGGGAGGATGAAACGGGCTTTGCAGCTGTTACTAACCCCCTGCAGCCACCACTACTGGAAGAGAGAGACCCCACATGGCCCTCGCCCTCACACACACACACACACACATGGTCCTTCTCCTTCTCCCATCCCTCCAGCTCCCTCCTTGGACAGAGCTGTGCTCTGTGGAGGACCCCCCAGTAAAATGATGATTCCCGCTGCAGCTGTGGTCCTAGGCAGGGGATGACACTTGTTTAGAGCAAATCAGCATCAGTGGGATTTAAAGAAGAGCAGCTTGCAGAGCTTCAGACTCCCCCTCCTGCCCTCCTGGGGTGTAACACCCAGCTCCTACACAAGACCCAGATCCTCCTTCTCATCTGTCTACACATCTGTGTGTCCTATAACCCCTGCCCCCACACACGTGTCTCGGACATGAATCTTGCACCTATCCACAGCTGTTTGTGCGAGTGCTCCAACACCCCCCACTCACCTAGGCTTCGTCGTTCTCGAGACAGGGCCACACTGTTTTGACCAGGCTGAGTTGCATTCAGGTCCAGGTTTGAGCTATCCTCCTCTGCAAAGGGAAAGACATGACCTAATAGCACGAGGTAGAGGCAGGAGAAGACAGCAGGCACATGTGTTCTGCTCAGCAGGCAAAGTCCAGAGACGTGGGATAAGCCATGGCCCCAGTATGTCATGCTAGGTGTAAATCCACCAGCAAGGTCACAGTGGTGCTGGGGCATGGACACTTAGGCTTTGCTCTTTGCTCAGACTAGGCAGTACCAAGCAACAAGCCTATCATGAAAGAGGGGTACCAGTCGGGTCTGGGAGAGAAAAATTCCAGCTCAAGAATGACAAGGCCTACAGCAGGACTGTCTGGTGTCAGAGCAGCGTAGCAGAAGGATTCAGATCAGCTGGCTGAGGCCAGGCTATAGCAAGGAGGATCAAAGGCCAGATGAGGCAAGCAGAAAGTTTGGTAGATAACACTGAGGTGCCTTGCTGGGGTGGCTTGGAACTGGGAGAACTGTGGTGTGAAATAGCAGGTGAAGAGGGTTGATGGGTGGGAGGTGGGATGTTTCCTTTCTCTGTCCCAACCCACCACAGCTGGTCTAGGTTAAAGTCAGTTTTATGACAGAGGAACAGAAAAAACGAAGTTGAAATGGCTTTCCCCCTGTCCTGCTCTAAGGTAAGTTGCAGACTCTGGAGGTATTTCAGACAGTGATGGGAGAGGAAGGCAGATAGCATTCAGGCCAGCCTGGAGCTGTTCCCTCCCACCCCACTGCTTTTTCCCATAGGAAGCGCTGAATAGAGAAATGCCCATAGTCCCCATGGAGCACTCCAACATGCAGCCCCTCCTGAGCTCTGGACAATGGCCGCGCTTGGAGATAGCTCCCACCCAGCCACAGCTCTTTCCTTCTCTGACCTGCTTTAGCAGCTGAAGGAAGCTGAATGGACGTCAGCATCAAGGGAGCAATTTTCTTAAAGGGAATTTGGGGCCAGTGGAAGATCTCTGTTTATCAGATATGTGGTGGAGCAGACTTCCCATACCTATCATGTCCCATCCCTCTTCCTCAGTCCTGCCCTAGCACAGCCCTCTTACAAGGTGGAGCAAGCTCTCTGCTCAGCTCTGAAGCAACTGCTGAAGGATTTGGGGTGGGTGCACAGAGGCTGTATTCACAAGGCAGGAATCATGTTCCTGTGCAATCAACATCTCTGTGTGAGGTGGGCAGACAGACATCCTTTAAAGTGGCTGGAGAGGACTGATCAGTTCTAGGATGGCCTTCATCTTGCCCTGAGGCAGACACCCAAAATGAGATATGGTGGATCATGCTCCAGAAGGGCATAGTTCTGCAAGGGCTACAGAGGGTGTCTGGGTGACTAGTTTAAGTGGCCATGCCTGCTTTGCGGGCAGCCACAGTTAATGGAGATGATGCCCACCCTACACAGCTCTGTTGTTGGATCTACAGTAGCGTCTAAGGTCAGGAGAGCGGTATCTCAGCTCATCTGCCTCCTGCAGCTGCCTAATCCTGGCACCCTTTGCAGTCAGTGGAGGGCAGCAGCTCTGACACATACATGGGGCATGGACAGCACAGGGAATAGTACCAGTTGTTTGGGAATTATTTTGCTAATGTGCTAATTACTTGCTAATTCCACACAAGGCAAGCAACTGGTGATGCCCCTTGGTCACTACCTGGGAGCGGGTGAGAGCCACAGAGTGGAACAAAGGGACAGCTTCACAACATCTTTTTCTGTTTCCCTGACCAGCCTTTCCCATGTGGGACCTGAATTGAAACCAGTGACTCAAATCTCTGCAGCCTTCACCCATACCCCTGGGCTTTCCAAGCCAACAAAGGAAGCTCGTTGTGTTTCTTAATTGTGAGGGCGGTCAGTAACTGCGATAGAGATGTAACTGTTCCTTAGGCACTGGGACATGACAGACTGCACCCGTCTTCTCCTTCCCCACCCCTCCATCCTGCGCTGCCTGGCATTTTATCAAACAAGGGTGGGGGCTGCCTTTTGCACAGTGCTTGAGTTGATGGTGGGGAGAAAGAGCAACAACTGTTGACTCAAAACAAATCTCCTGTTGAAAACTGGGTCCCTCCCTCTCCCAGGTTGTCCTTCTACACCCCAGGTCAGCACTGAAGACAGTTGGGGCGGGGGGACCAGTCTGGGACAATCCAGAACATCTAAATTTGGAAGTTGCCCCATTGTGTGGCTTGTGGATGAGGAGGAGGGAACTGGTGAGGGCAGGGAGCGGCAGTGGCGGTGGTGGGGGGCCTCCTCGCCTCTTTCTAACGCAAACAATAGCTGAATGCAGCTGGTGCCCTCCCCCTCACTTTCCCCCCCCCTGCCCCTCCAGGGCCGTTTTGAAAGGCAGCGGGAATGCTTTTGAGACTGCGCCAGTGGTTGGACTGGCATAGGAAACAAAAGCAGGAAATTCTGTTCCCCCGTAGATAGTGTCTCGGCAAGGATTACAAAGCTCTAAACAGACAAAACACGAGAGAGAAGGCAAGCTGGGGGGGCCAGGGGCCGACGGGCGGCAGCAGGGTTAGAATAGAAAGGAATTTGCTCTGAAGAGACCGTTTATAAATAAATTCCTGGGCCAGCCCAGCCGCCGTGGCGTGTGCTCCAATTCCCACACGTGCCGACCCCTCCATGCTTTGCTGCTCCTTCTGTTTGCTCTGCTCAGCCCTGGCCAAGTGACCCCGAGGCACTGCATCCCCCGGAGCTCTTATCTATGGGCAGGAGGAGAAGCCACGCTACCCTGACTTAGCCCCTGTCCAGTGTCTCAGCCACAGACATGTGCTCTGGTGCTCCCACCCTAACAACCTCTGGCAGCCCGGGAGCTTGGGTGGATGAGAAACCTGAGAAGTCACTCAGGCCTTTCCTCCTCTGTCACACTATTTTCACTTCCCATTTCTCCACCTGCTAAACCAATCCTTGGCCAATTCAAGCCATGCTGCCTGTGCATCTCCCAGGGTGAAAAGTGATAACCCCAGATCTTTGCACTCATCTTGCCCATCTCCTATCATTTTTGGAAGCCACTGTCCCTCAATAGACTAGGCAGTTAGGAGGAGATCTAAAAAGGCATCTAGCTGCCTAACTCCCACAGGTTTCAGGAGGGGGTAGGTGTGTAAATAGCCAGGTCTTGTCTCCTGAATGGTTCCTATATTTATAGTGAGGTCTCTTGATAGTGTGCCTGCTGGAAAATAGAATATTCCCTCCTTCTCCCTCAGAGAGTTAAGAAAAAATAGAGAATTGTTTGGTGAAGAGGAGATTTACCTACGGAGTCTATCCGCAGGGCACGCTGGAGGTCGCTGATGGAGCGCACTGAGCTGCCACCCAAAATCTCATAAATGTCGTCAGGTATGGGATCCCCCTGCCAGATGACAAAAAGAAAAGAAGGAAAGAAACAAGCATTAGAGAGGTGATCTCCAAATACTGACTGTGTTACAGGGAGGGAGTGGTGGTGGGAATCAAAGGAGCACAGAGGAGGCATGACAGAACCAGTGAAATGCAAAGATATGCCCTCATGAAGGCACCTGCCTGAAACCTGAGTGAGAATGAGAGCCCCTCTCGCTGCTTCTCGTACAGCTCTTGGGAGACTGAAAAAGCCAAAAAATGCCCAAGCTGTTCAGCAGAGCTCTGAACACTATGCACACAGCCAGCAAGGAAGGCTTCCTTCTCCAGTGCTGTATGACTTCTCCAGGTGGCTTCTCATTCCTGCTGCCGGCAGTAAAGGCGTTTTAACAGACTTCCCTTACACTATCAGATAAAACCTTCCTAATATTTCCCTCTGTTATGAAACTCCCTCACGAGTTTTGTCAGATATTGTGTGTATGTGCGTGTGCGAGCGCGTGTTTTCAAACCATAGTGGTCCAATAATATACAGCATTTGCATACTCTCATTTTAAAAATAAAAAGGTGGGGGTTGGAGAGGAAAATTGACCTTCACAGCTGAGGCTGCTCCAGCATGAGCCTGCAGTGAAACCACAAATGCTGCAGGAGGACATGAAAGGCACTTCAAGGCGGTGGGCTGAGGAGCTGATTTGGATGAAGAAACACATGGGAGTTTGGATGTCACTGCATGCCAGTGCCAAAACCCCTTAAGTAAGCAGGTTTACAAACATCAGATGATGGGCCAAAATCAGGGTTTGTGAGGGCACTCTCTTGAGAATTTTACTCTCACACCAGGCTTGAATAGGCCCCAGTGACAGCACTTAACAAGACTACAGAGGAGCAGTGTGGGAAAGCAAGCTCTGATTAAAACATACTTCTGAAAGACTAGAAAAAGAGATGGAGGAAAGCACTGGCCAAAGTGTTTGCTCAGCTCCTAGCTCTCTTCATTCAGGGCTACTCATGCAGAAAAGCTGCTCTTTCAGCCGGGTGCTGGATGCCGCCTGAGCCACAGCCCTACACATGCCCCTGTAACTGAGAGGAGAACTTGACTCGTGTGCTTGTGAAACTCAGGGATTTTCATGTGGGTTTTTTATGGTTGGCATGTGTGTGGTCCTTCTGGTGTACAGCTATTCCCTCCTGCCTGTGTTCAGTGCAGAGCATTTCCCTTCTGCTCAGAGACGAGGAAAACCACCAGGCAGGTGGTTAAACATTGGCTTTTAAACCTTGAGGGCTTTAGCCCAAACCTGCAGCCACTTTTGCATGGCTGCTTGAGCCTGGTACCCTCCACACGTGCCTGTCCCTTGGCCACCTGCCCTTTCCCCCTACTAACAGGGCAATAGGAGCTCTCCCTCCTCTGTCCTGCTAGCCCACCCACTAATACTATAACCTAAACTAGAACACAATGGCTTGAAGGCTTCTGTAGTCCAGGTCATGGGGCAGAAACCCCCTGGGATAGTGGCAGAGCAGACAGTACTAGTGTCTTAAACCTCCACAGCCAAATCCACCAGAGAGCTCAAGTCAGATCGAGCCTCTCTGCCCCACTCTGCCCATCACTGTCTCATCTCACCACAGAGATGTCTGTCTGTCCACCTGCAGCAAAAATAATATTTTACATCCCCAGGCATTACTTCCTCAGTCTCTGAGGGAGAGGGAAGCAGCATCAGTCATGAATGCACAGCAAGAGAGAGACTTGTATAATTCAGGGATCGCTGAATAGCTGCGAAATGAAGATCCCTTCTGACAACTCCTGCTGCATGAGGAAGTGTGGGACCAACAGCCTGGTGCCAGAGAGGCTCTGCAGCACTTCCCTGCCTTGCACCACACACATTTACCAGAAAAGGGATCATTCACAATTCCCATTACTGGCAGCCAGAGCTCAGCACTGGGTGGTGAAATTGCAGGCTTTTTAACATTTGCACCTGCCAGACAAATGCAATTGTGCACAAATGTTGCTGTGCACAGATGCCCCTGCCCCTGCCTTCCTGACACTTAATATGTGTAGGAAATGTAACTTTATTTTAAACTCTGGCACTAGCTGGGGGAGTGTGGGCAGGTGTTATGAGACTCGGTGACTTTGGAGGCAAGCTAGGAGGTGTCACCTTGCTAACTGAGCAGGAGGAACAGATATGAATCGGGGATAGCAAATGCAGAGGCCCTCAGGAGCTAGATTGCTGGGGACTGCCTGTAGGAATAAGCTCCACTCCCTGCTCACAGCAGCAGTTTTAGGTGCCAATTTTTTCTTGTTGCAGATACTATCAGTGTGGCTACAGCGTATCACCAGCACACATGGCTCATAATCCCATCCTCCTCACTGTGCGGCAGCTCTGCCAATGACAACCACAAGCCTGTGAAGCTTCTCACGTTCCTCTAGTGCGACAGAACTATGTCCAAGGCTGGCAAGAGCAGCCTTGCAGACCTGAGCTGCACAGCTCCCTTTGGGGTGATTGGGAACAGCCATGGCTCTGGCCCCCCCAGCCCAGACCTGTGCCTGGGACAGTCTGAGACTGGGGCACTGTTCAAACAAACCCAGGCTCAGGGCACTTGGTGGGGATGGAACACAGGGAAGCAGAGGTCCATCAGTCACCTCCACCTGAATCCGTGGGGTCAGAAGTTAGAGGAGCATTGCAGGTGGTGAGATCCCAAACAGACCAGCCCCAGCAGCTGGTGCTTTTCCTGCTTAGCAGCTCCTCTGGAGTTATTTGTCTAACACAGGTTAACAATCTCCTTTTTTAACTGCACGGCAGATCAAAGAAGACTTTTGTCTCAATAGATTCCTGGCTGGCTGTCAAGTGCCCCAAGGCCTCGTATTCCTGCGAGGCCCTGAATTCCTAGAAGAAAGTAAGTTTGTTCTTCCCTCCCTCCTTCTGCCCCCAGTGCCTGGCTCTCCCCTGAACCGCATGGGCACCCCCACTCTGCCAGTCCCCTGGGAGGGACATTCCCTCCCCTGTCCTGGCCTCTGGCACTTGGGGATTGAGAGCCAGGGCACACCTGACACAAGGCAGCAGAGCATCTGGGCAGAGGCCCTGCCTGCCTGGCTGTGACACCCCAGTGTGACCACGCTGGGCCTCTTGGCGTGCCAGCGTCGCCTCTCTTCAGCAGCACTGCTGTTTGGCCACTGCAAACCAATGCACATGCAGCAATGCCCTTCAAACTGGACATTCCCTTGTCCTGGCTCTTCACACACGTTTTCCCAAAATCAGCCTTCTCCCTAACCCCACCACCCCCTGACTCTGAAGCTTTCTGCCAACACACGCTTTTGAGCACAAGGGATGCTGAAAGGTCCTCTTGAGATCAGCTGCTGCCGAGTTGGTGCAGGGAATACGAAGGGCTGTGCTCCGTTCCTCCCTCTGGCTATGCTCAGGCAAAGTCTTCAGAGTCTTGCTGGAAGGTGTGTCTCTCTTGGTAGCACAGTAGATATAGAGGAGAAGGAAGCAAAGATTGTGCAACTGGCAAGGAAGGCAGACCCTGAGGGCTCAAAGAAACCTGCCAAGGATACTCCCAAGGTGAGGACTCCTCCAGTCATCTTTCTTGAGGTGATGATGTGTCTACACACCCACATGTGACTGCACGTGAAAGGACAGAAGGGTAGCAACAGCAGCAGTGCTGGGCAGGGAAGCAACCAGCTATCTGCCTCTCTGCCCGGGAAAGGAGGACTTTCTCAAGAACCTCCACACAGCAAGAGGTCTTGGTAGCAGGGTCACGAGTGATCAAGCCAGGCAAAAAAAAAAAAAAAAACCAAGCAAACAGCATTTCTTAATTCTCTCTGAAGTTGACATGAAGACCCTGAGGGGAGACTCCACTGCATTCCCTGGCAGACAGCAAGACCAGCAGCACCTGCCACGAGTCCGCTAAACCCCAGAGGCTCTCGCTCTACTGGCACAGGACTTCCACCCTTCCAGCACCACTCCTAGCTGCAGGAAGACCCCAAAATCTGCCTGCTGGAGGACCATGTGTGTCTCTCTCCCCACATCAGGCACAACCCTCCTCACACAAGCCCCTTCCATGTGGGACGGTGGCTTATGTTTTCCTCCCTTAAAAGAATCAAACGTAACGTTTGATCTAGCCCATGCTCCTAAAATACAGCTACACCTACCACCCTTTTCCCATTTCAAGGGGCACTTCACTGCTCCACTCTGCTCCTCCATGCTCCCTACACACCTGCCCTGTGGAGGCTGGAGACATTTCTACCCCCAGGGCTGGCTGTGTACCAGCAGCACTGGAAACAGCACAGAAACCACTGTCATTCTCTCCTGCTGCTGTGCATCAGCTGATGGTGAGAGGGAAGCAGGGACGACGTGCCTGGCTCCTTCCACAAGCTCACCCCAGACATGTCATCCATCCCAGCTTCCACTGCTTTGTCTTTGTCATAGCCTCACACTAGGAAGACTCAGGAAGAGCCCCAGGAGCCTTGCACGAAGAAGACGCGATGAGGAGCTGGGCTGAGGTTATAAGAAAGCGCCCAGCCGCACCCCATTCCTCAGGAACACCAGAAAGCCCTGCCAGTGGGGCTTCACCCCAGCACAACCACACTGGGCTCAGCCCATCTCTGTAAATGTTGCAAGGCAACTATTGCAGCCTGCAGGGCAAATGCAAATCAGTTTACCATCCTCGGTTCCCAACTGGCAAATACCTTCCCGCTGAGGCTCGTACTCCCTCCAGGCTGGAAGATCTCCAGGGCCTTTCAGCTCTAGATGGGTGTGATCGAAAAGAGAGAGGGACTCAGGAGGCTCCATCGCCTGGTTCAGGCCTATGCTTATCAAGGAAAGCTACTGTTCCCTGTACACTTTCTCCATCAGGGCTGAGGAGAAGGTTCAGAGGATGACTATGGTTCAGTAGCCTGGTAGGAGTCATGTTGTATGTGCCTGGTGCAGAGGCTGCAACACACTGCCCTCAAAGTAGATGTGGGGACTGACTGTGGGCAGAAATATCTACCCAAGCAGAAACCTTCTTGGTTCTCTGGTCATAAAATGACAAATATCACAATTCCTCCCAAGAAACCTAGAGCCAGAACCAGAGGCAAAACCTAACCCTGCTAGACTGTCATAGAGCTGTGCAGTCTTTTAATGTGATTGTGGTGCAGAACAACAACCCCCTGGGATCAGACACTTCCAGCTTCACCCTTCCCCAGCATCAACCATAGCTAATGTTTCATGTTGCATTGGAGACATCTGAGCCACCCACAGAGGAAATACCAACCTCTGCCCAAAACAAATGTAACCACTGGGCAGCCCACAGCTCTAACTGCTTCCCTTTGTGGCTTGGGCAAGGGCAAAATGGGCCCATAAAGGAGGTGATGTGATGCTTTGCACCCAATCCCTTCCCTGCCACCCACAAGAGGGGCTGCCCAAAAATGAGGAAGGAAGAGAAAGAAATTATGCAAAGAGAGGAAAGTTTTGGTGGAAGGATATTTCCTGCCCCTGACAACCCCCAGACTGCAGAACCACCCCATGATTTTGCCACTTTGGGTAGAGCTGAAGTGAGAATCAAGCACCATGTATAATTATTAGGGGCTTTCTGACCTCCTCAATCTGCACGTGATCAGATGGTCAAATGTGGTAGCAGAGGTCAAAGGATTCAGGGTCTTGGGGCTCCTTCTCCTCGACCGTGACTCAGGGTAAGGCTTTGACTTTCACGCGGGGTGAAAGAGGGTTGGGGTGTTTGTTAATCAGCCAAATTCCCCACCTGGCCCCCACCCTCTGCCCGTCTTCATCCTCAGCAGAACGTGCAGGAGACCTGCAGGACAAGATGCTTGCGTGACCGTGCAAGGATGGTGGAGATGCTCAGCTCCTGCCTCTTCCCGTGGCCCCATCTAGACACACATCTTACTGGATAACCAGGCCACCACAGTGTTGGTGTCTCTAGACACCCTGCCCTCTTCCTCGCCCATTTCAAAGCCCTCCACCCTTTTTCCATCAGCCCCTTGGTGATGCCAGGTTGGGTTTCACGCTGTGCCTTATTCTAGAGGTGGTACCCAGGCCTCAGACAGGCTGCTGCGATGCCAAAATAAGCAGAGGGGTGAGAGGCTCCCCGGCAGGAGCCGCGCCCCGCCGTGACAGCTATCGGAGGAAGCTGCCGGCGGGGCAGGAGGCTGCGGACTCCCCGGGGCTCCCCAGCAGCATCCCCGACCCCTCATTAACCATTAACCTCTTCAGCCCCGTCTCCCCTTCCCCACCACCTCGGGACATACACGGGGTGGGTTTATCTCCAGGAAAAGCCTCCCTGGCGAGACCCGTCCTGAGGAGAGGCGCCCCCTCCTGAGGGGAGTCCAAGGCGGGAAACCGGCCGCAACGGGCGCTCCCCCTGAGGGCCGGGGGCGGGCGGCTCTGCCCGCCATTAGCGCGCCCGCGCCCCTGCGCAGCCCTTTCCTCAGCAATGGGCAGGGAAAGCCGCCGCCCGCCTGGGCTTCTCTCTCCCGCCGTGCAGCGCAGAGCAGCGCAGAGCAGCGCAGCTCCGCTCCCCTCCCCGGCCAGCCCCGAGCTTCACCCCGCCGCACCTGCGGGGCGGGAGCCGCCGCCGCCAGTCTCCCCCCCTTCCAACTCTGGGTCTCGCAGCTCGGCAGCACCGCTCGCTGCCGGCGACGGAAGCTCACCTCCAGGCGGGCCAGGGGCAGGGAGAGGATGAACGCGAAGACCACGCCGAAATTCATCCCGACTTCAGACCCCGCCGGCTGCGGGCACATGGACGGCAAGCCCCGGGAGGGAAGCGCTTCCCGCAGACAGCCCCGCGGCCGCCCGGCCTCAGGCATCGAGAGCGCCCCGCGTTCCCATGTCCCCTCCGAGCCGGGCTGCTGGCGGCAGAGTTGCAGGAGCCCTTGGAAGAGGAGGAGGAGGTGGTGGTGGTGAGGGGAGACAGAGTCAGGTCTCGGTGAC
Source organism: Megaceryle maxima (assembly GCA_024605025.1). Taxonomy (NCBI): domain Eukaryota; kingdom Metazoa; phylum Chordata; class Aves; order Coraciiformes; family Cerylidae; genus Megaceryle; species Megaceryle maxima. The sequence continues at coordinate 1,355 of JANHGN010004915.1, read as the reverse complement.
TCGCTTGCCTCTGCGCTATCTCATAAGCCCGGTGGAAAAAAAATGCAGTCCCTCGAAACCGTATGCATCCAGAGCCTGCGTCCCCCCTCCTCCAGGGATGCCTCAGTGGTGTCTTTTGCTAGGTGGTCCACATGCTATTTTGCCTCTTGATTTTCTTCCTTTTTAAAATATTTATATAAAAGATTTTTACATACAGGTAACAGTGACTCAGTGTTCTTAGAAAAAGATGCACAAAATAACGATGAAAAAACGAAACAATATCAAAAAAACTTTTCCAAAGTTTCCTACAAAATCCAAAAAATAAAATCTTCTTCTTTAAGGGGTCCTTTTCTCAAAATGCTCCTTTTCTTCCTTACGCCCACTTGTTTTTTAGAGAAAAGTTGCTAGTGTACATCGAATCTCTTCCCCTTACATTAGATTCTGGCTTGGGTGCCTTCTCGTGTTGGTGGTTTGCTTGGACGTGGGGTTTGCGCTGGGTTTGGAGACAGGTGAGAGCAGATGTTTGCACTCCGGGTTGCGTGTGTCTGTGTGCGTGCGCGCGCTGAGCCTGGGCAAGCCTCAGAGTGGAGCCGCTGCTGCCTCCCGTGCTCTGTTGCGACGAGAAGGAGGGAAAAAAAAAAAGGAAAGAAACAAAAGGAAAGAAGAAAAGGTAAAAATTGAAGGGGAGGCGAGCGAGCCGATGGGTCTTTATTTTAGTCTGCGAGCTGCAAGAGAGACTAAACTGGCACTCGGCGCTGCTCCTTTTATAAAGGAAAGGAGATGGGTGGAGCATAACTTGCCATCCTCCTCTTGGCTGGGTATCAAGGCGAAAAATCTAGTGAGGGAGTAGCAGTCCATTGCTGACAGAATAAAAAGTGTGTTAATTTAAATGATAAATTAACTTAAAATGACTAATGCGGTAATAACCCATATAATGTGGCTTTAATATCGCGTGAGGAATGGGGACAGAAATTCCTTCCTCCTCGGCAAGAGATAAGAAGAGAGGAGTTTCCAGCACGGTAGTTTGTTATTTTTTTGGCCAGAGGTTCTCACCGTTGCAGTCTGGAGCCCATTTCTCTAAGCTCCACTTGCCTAGCCCCTCACCCTGCTACACCACTAGCTCTGGGGAGAGAGATGGCTTTAATATCTTACATCTCTTTGTGTGCAGGGGGAAAAAAAAAAAAAAAAAAAAAAAAAAAAAGCCAGAGAAATTTAAACGTTGCTACAAGACAATCTGGTGCTGCTCGTGGCACTGCGAGGTATTTTGCTGCATGATTATCTCCACCATGTAATAAACATCTGAAGGGAAATTAAGCAAGCAGATATATGCTGGGGGGGGGGGGGAGGGGGGTGGGGAGGGAGGGGGGGGGGAAGGC
>JANHGN010004914.1:8152-26517 GCA_024605025.1 Megaceryle maxima | reverse complement strand
GAAAGAAAGAAAGAAAGAAAGAAAGAAAGAAAGAAAGAAAGAAAGAAAGAAAGAAAGAAAGAAAGAAAGAAAGAAGAGAAAAGCAAGACAAATGTCTGATTCTGGTTTAACCTGAACAAAGTGGAACATGTTATGAATCTTGTTTAATGGTATGAAACTTCAATAACACTTTTCAGAATGCAGAGGGCTTTTTAGAACATTATCTACAGAGAATATGGCATTATGAATAGGATAATAAGCTTTGACATCTGCCAACTGCCATTCAATCCTTACCCAATTTTTGACCAGGGACTTCGTATGGCAAATAAATTTTAAAGAGTTTTAGTTACAAAAATAAAATCTACATTTTTGTTATAGTAATAAGAAAAGTAAATTAAGAAAGTCAAACAAACCTTAAGTCACTATTTTGTCTTTAAGTTTTTAAACATATTGTAAGGGAGAAAGTGCGAGGTCCATTTTTAGGCAGCTACAAGAAAAACCAATGAATAACTAATTGTGCAAGGTGACAGAAAAGCTAGAACACGCACATAGTAATTCTGTATTTGCTCATTAAGCTTCCTTAAAATAATAACAGCATTCAATCCAGGAATGTGGTTTCTAATCCTTCACTGAAAAAACATAGATCAAACCTGACATTTAGTTTTGGAGAAGGAAAAAAAAAAAAAAGTTTAATTTTTGTTTGTTTGTTTTTAATTCAATCTCACCACTTCTGCAGAGACCCGGTTCCTGCTTGCTTCATGGTGCAATGTTTCTTTATTTACAACCCATTTTAATTTCTCATTATATATTGCAAACCTATTAAATTAATTCAGTCTCACTCATGTATGCTGCAACCCAACATCCTATTCCAAAAAACTCATTCACAGAATGTGCCACAGATATCAAGAGCTTAGTAGAACTGAAAGTATCTTAGTAGAACTAGAAAGCCATTACTATGAACAAAGAGAGCAAAACTGTATCAACTATTCCATGCACACACGTACACGCTGCACCAATTGACTGTACTTCACAAGAATACTTTCCCCAGAGGTGAACTGGCAGTAACTTTCAAACATTTTGTACTGGCCACTGTCAACAAGCAAATTACAAAAAAAATATTTACATATCTTATATGATGTCCTAACTAGAAGCAACAAGGAAAAGACACACAAAAATTACATATTTGAATAATCTGTGTTTCTACATTCAATTCTGTTCATTCACTAAACAGAATTTTCATGAGTGATGGAACTAAATGAAGCGTCATTTCCAGGTACCTTTAGGGGAATTTGCTGCTGCTGGAGATAGGCTGAATTTATACAGAAGCCTTTTCCTCTGTGGGCATTTCTCCTACAAAACAATATGCTTCACAGCACCTAAAATTCTTAATACTGCCATCTCTCTATCAAATTAGATTGAAAAGAACCAAAAAAGGTGACAGCTCCTGATTGCATAAGACTCTGCCGCTGGAAGCACAAACTGAAAAAAGGAAGATATGCTGCTAAGTAGACACATAGCAAGATTTTTTATTTTTTAATATATGCTTAAATATATATAACTGAGTACTTCTAATTGATCAAAACTTTATCTTTGAAACAACAGAAAATTAAATGACAGCCGTAAAAGTTTTAAGTTAAGTATTGAACTATAAAAGCAACATCTAAACCTTAATGTAAGATTAAGATTAATTAAGATTAATCCATAAATATTTGTGTAGTTTTATCAGAACAAAAACTTTCAATGGAATACCACATGTAACAGAAACAACCTGTTTGTATAAGCTTGCATATAATACACATATTGTACAGTTTCATAATAACTTCCAGGTTAAACCCTACAGAAAAACAATATTATTTCAGGTTTCTTTACAAATATCACTCATAATATTTTTTAATTAAAGGTGATCAAGAAACATCAAATTATGGGCAACTGCAGAACTACTGGATTTGACTAAAAAGTCCTGAAAATATACGTCTTGTTTGTGTTACAGTAAGAAGTTAAAGTCACGGGCAAGAAAGGGAAAAATAAAAATACTAAGTAAATAACTTTAATGCCTATTACAACATGATATTACACCATATGGATTTCAGTCTGAGACAGTACACTAATTACATTTTCCTACTGAACACATGGAAAGACAGAAAAAAATGTGTTCCCTGCCCCTGGATATTAGTTGGGTTTTTTCCAATTCAAGTAGCAAAATAGAAAATGTGCCACACAGACATTAAGCCATACCAGGACCATCCAAAGCTAAGATTATTTATATTATACAACTTCATAAATGGCAGGCTGGAAAACAGGAAGTGTATCCTATTTGTGGAAACTGAACTAGCAAGTTGAAATGCATGCTCAAATTATTTTCAAATGAAAAGTTACATTTGTAAGAAAGCGATAGTCTCATTAAAAAACATAACACGTTTTAAACATGTTTAAACATTTATGTTTTAAACATAACAGCATTGACTTATCACCATTAGATATTACTACAGAAATATGCTAGAAGATACTCATGTTCTTCATACAACTTAATGAGCCAGTATTTGCATTTTAACTTGAGCAAGTGAGTTCAAATCCAGCAAATATCTACTGTAAAAAACAAAAACAAAACAAAACAAACAAACAAAAAAAAACACAAGAAAAAAAAAAAACAACCCACACCACAACCACCACACCAACACAACAACAAACTAAAACAACCCAAATAACACTGTTTGGTTTTTTTCCCCCTGTTATTATATTTTTGAAACAAAAATATAATGGATTCAAAATACATTACTACATGAGAAAGTCTCATAACATAAAGTCGGTCAACTGCCTGTGCAGTATATAATATGAACAAAGATGAATTTCAGAGTGGTATGACTGAAATTTAAAAACTCCCAACTATTCATGTAGGCTCATTTTGGAGCTGAACCAACCTAAAAAAGATCGTGTTAATTTAATTTAAAATTTTTTAATCTCACAAATACTTGTGCTATAAGAACTTCTCTATACATACGCAGAACACATAGATGGGACTTTGTCACACTGTGGGCTAATACCAAAAGAATAAAAAGCATAAAAGTCATATAGAATTGCAAATACCAACACCTCTTAAGATCATCTGCTTCTCAATGTTTCAACACATTCCAAGAACAAACATTAATTCTTTAATAAGTTTAAATAATATCTGAACTTCATGAAACTTAGGCATTATGTCGAGTGGAAGGAAGAGAAGCAGAGAAAAAGTTTCCCTTCAGAGAACCATACATAGCCCATGATAAACTTGGGAGTGAATACAGACAAAAAGCAAATTTTAGTCCCTTTCTGTAATTTCTGGAGGCTGCACACAGCTATGTACGTAGAAACCTCCTTTAGGGATACTATTATCTCAACTAAGGTCTCAGCAAGTACAGCCATGCCAGCCAGGCAATTGTGGCACAGTTATTTGCTTTTTATCAATCCATTTTCTTTTCAAAGAGAACAAATGCTTAATTTATTACTTTACAGTAGAGAATCTTAAGTGATTCTGTTAAATCTAAAGAAAAAATGCATTAAAAAAACCAAGCAAGCTACAGAAAATGCTGATAAATTACACAATCAAGACTGAACTCCCAGTATCCCAAGTCTTGAAAACTGGAAGTTAATCAAAACATTTCATTGAAAGAGTTCTGGAATATTGTACTAGATGATTTCTAATGCTAATAGCACACATTTTAATAGACTGAAACTCACCTCCAGGATTTTTAAGCTTACATCTCGTAAACCAGATGGTAATTTCAAAAAAAGATTACTTGTTTTTCTACACACGGCTTTTACAAAAAAGTTACAGCAATACAACCACTACAAAATACATTCAGAAACACAGAATAAAATAAGAAACGGAAAAAAAAAGAGTGGACTAAACAGAGCGTGACTTGAGATTCCATGGCATCAGGCAACATTCACTCATTTCATGCAACCAATTCAAGAGGCACCTCATAGGATTTTCTATTTCAGAAGGTCCCATTTCACATCATAGTCCATCACACAATGCTCAGATTGGTCTTAAACTGGGCTTCAGAAATGTACTCCCACACACAGAGTCAGTAAACAAGCAAAATTCCTCAAGCTACACTGGTACTGAAGACTAAAACAGTGACATTTCTATCCCTCAAGTAACCTTTAATGGATTAACTGCTTAATAGAAAAAAAAAAAATAAATCAATAGTGAGCACATTAAAGAAAGCAAGTTATTTCACTTAGAGTTTTTCTTCAAAAATATTATCTCAAATACACCTTCATTTGTGTTCAGCTCACATTAAATTCTCTGTCAGTCATGATGGAAATGTTTTCCTCTATCCTTTTTCTTTTTGGATTTTCCTCTGGGAAGTGAGTATTCTGTGTAAAATGCATCTTTCAGCAAAGGCCCAAGAATTACCCTGTAGGCCACCTGAGACCCATGTGAAAGTGCATCTGAGTAATTTTGAATTCCTTGATTGGATTTGAATCATTTCACTACCTCCACCAAAATTATTCTTAACATGCCAAGCCTGCTGCTAGGAACAACCTTGACAAAAAATATTCCTTCTCTGTAAAATGTATAATTGCAGTACTTACAGAGAGATGACTGTATTCTTTTATGATCTTCATGTACAGAACAGAATGCTTTGAAAAACTGGCATATCAACTTCCAGTCAGAGAAAGACCTCAGTTTTACCCACAGCAGATCCCCATTAATTAAACCTTAAAAACGTAACATTGCCCTGTAGGTCAAATGGCTTTAGGAAGCTTCTGTGACTCCCAAAATCAGCTATTTTTATATGTCAAAGGTTGGAAGGCTCTGATACTTTAGGGTAATAGCCTTTTAAACTTATCAGAGTGTATTATTTAATCATGCAATTCTAGCCACATATATTTTCACTGCGCTCATTTATAAAATACAGTGTCCTAATTGTGTAACAGAAGACTGCAGAGACCTAAGGATTTCTCACCTACACTTTGTTAAATGTAAAAACCTAAAAGCTAGGTAAAGTCAGTCCCCACTGTGTTCCATTTCCCAAATTCTGATTATTCCCATAGGCCATTAAAGAAATAGTGATGTGTTAACAGCACAAGAGAATTAGTTACATTCAGAGACTGGGAAGCTTCTAAGAAATCTCCACAGAAAGAAGGTGACAATATTCTAGTCCACCAGAAAATGTTATGGCTCATGATTCAAAATATTTAGCTTAGTACGAGGCTTTTCTTCCTGTATTAGTACTAATCTGTATTATGGTAGTGCACAGCTGTCCTACTTTCTAAATGCAACATAAACCTGTACGAAAAGGTTTTCTACACTCAAATAATTTGCCACATATGCAGCTGAATGCTTTATAGAGAGAGAGCACGTTAAAATACAGCTTATCTTAACTAATATGTTTCTAAAAACCTGTCCTCCCATTAAGGTCAAGTCAACAAACATTAATTGTAGAGTATCCTCAGACACTTTCAAGACCCTTACACCCTGGGAAAATAGAGAGTTGTCCAGAGTAGGTCAGTATTTGCAGCATACTAAGTTTCCATCTTAAGGCCTGCCCCTTGCAATCATCGTGCCTCAAATTAAATATATTTTTCTTGACAAACTGACACCAGTATCAAAAAGGGAACAGCAAAGAGATCAGATGCGCTCCCGAGATTTGATTGTAAATTTCCAAAACACGTGCTGCAATTTCTAACAGTTATTACAGAGTTAAAATAGTCTTTGAAAGTTCTACATAACAGAGGGCCACCTCTCTTCGTAGAAATGTTTAGTATTTCTTCTGTTGTATGAATCTGTAATACCAACAGATGTATAGACCAATAAGAAAAACAAAGTTTATGTTGTTTTATCTTTTTCTGAGTTTTTTTCACTATACAGATTAAATAATTACTCTTCCATTAGTACTCTTTTGATATCCAGAACATTATTACTTTGTAGACTTTCTTCAGTACAATCCAGTATTTTTGAGCACAAGATTAATTATAAGAAGTGCTTCTGTCATTTCTTAAAATAGAATCTGAGTGGGAGCACATGCCATCATGATGCTGTAACTCATCAGGAAATTGTGATGCAGTATCGTCTTATTCTAAAGGCACCTGCTAGCTAAGATATGGCCAAGGTCATATCAACACTTATGTTTTTTCAGGACTGTCTTCCTTATCAGAATAAAATAAATTCATCAAACAATCAAAGACAGTGTGTTTCTTCAAAAAGAAACATACAAACAGAAAAGACCTCAACAACAACCATTTTGAGTAACTTCATTTTCAATTTTGCATAGAAGTGCCACTACCAAAGTAAGATACAAAATGCTAATTGCCAAAATAGTAAGTGTAACTAAGTGGAGAACACTGTGAACTACACCAAGGATTTATTTATTAAGTAAAGCAAAATACTCAGGTGAGGAGAACAGACTTCATATTTTATTTCTTTATTCTTTTTTTGTAATCATATGGCATGTAAATAAGGGTTTGAGGAAAAAGGCAAGAGAGAGCTCTCCCAGTCTGCTTTCCCTGATTGTTAGAATCTTCTTAAAGCCTACACAAATCAATTTTGTTATGGAAAGGCATGGAACAAGACTTTCAGAGAAACCATGGAAGCAAAACCTTCCTAGGTAATACAAGCAGTTATTATTCTTAAAAAAAAAAAAAGTGTTATTATTTAACTTAAAAAACTGAAAGGAAAACCTGATTGTCCAGCAACTTTGTCCCTTCAGGTGTACTACTAAAGCTCCCCTGAACTTTCCAAATGCTATGATATTTTAATTCAAATGGCAACAAAATAAAACTGTTACAGTGTTCAAATACTTCATAAACTTTATTTTTTGTCCTCATCTGCATTGGCTTATGAATTCACGGCAGCATGTACTGAGTGCTTTTTTGCATACAAGTAAAAGTCAGGTCCTCAAGTCCTATACAAATAATCCAAACACCCAGGATTTCCCTAGAAACAGAGATAATACTTGTACTTTATTTTGCTGGTGGAAACTTGATAGAAGACTAAAACACCAGCAAGACATATGCCAAGAGGCACACACACAAGGTAGCACAGAGGTTAGACCTGAGGCAGCACACACATACCCTTTGAAAGGACAGTGGTAAATGCTATGTAAGAGCACTGCCGCATGCACATGAGTTTACAAATGGCTTGGGACTACCAACCTAGAACATTTCTTGTAGATCCATACTGGATTACAGCAGCTACCACAGAGGCAAGGAACTCTGGTTTAATTCCTTGTTAACCTATGGGGATTCAAACACACTCATTTATTTCCCAAAATAGTGCTTTAATTAAGAAATTAAAAGCCTGGATGGCAACAAAGTTCTTATCTAGCTTTAGCAAGCTAGGTAACTACCCAGCTAAAAATTAAAATGCTATGGCATCTGGACAATCAGCAACAAGGACCACACTGTAGCCAAATAGTTGGTGCACTCAACTGGGAGAGAAGACTTAAGAGTCCAGTTTCTGCTTCCTGAACTATTTCTATTTCGCTACTTGCGCCTCTAGCAGGGAAGAAAATACAACAATAGTTCAAAATGCAAAGGTTTGAACCCTGTTCTCACCCATCCCACTGCATGGTCCAAACTGCTAATTTTAAGATACTGAAGCATCACCACATCTATGTCTCATTTTTGGATCTAGCCTATGAGTGTCAGAGAGACTTGTTTGATTGACTATTTATAACTCTCTTCAGAAATACAAGACTTCTCAGAATTTGGGCACCTCTTTAGCCATGAAGCTTTTTTAATTTCAGAAGCATATGACTGGGGATGCAGCTCTTAATAGTAGTGCTCCACAGAGAGAATAAAGGCAACACATTCCATTTTAAAGAATATTTAAAGCCTCTTCTGCTTTTAATGCAGCATTCACTGCAGGAACCATAATATCCCCAGATGAGTATTTGGAAAGCTGGATCAAAAGAATATTCTCTGCTCTCTGGAGCATACAAACTCTAGTAAATCCACCTCACAAGTCTAACGCAGTGACTCAACACCTTCCTCTGCCCCCAACATCCATCCATCATCACAGCAGATGTTAACATTAACCCTCTTTTTGTGTCAACTGCAGCTTTTTTTCTTTCTAAAAGAAAAAGCCACAAAAAACACAAACCACAACTTGCATGTTTTGGATCATGTATGATTTTTTCCCTCCCTCCAAAGTGTAAATCTTAAATCCACCCTTGATACACACAAGAAAGATAAAGTTCACATAGGTTGATTGATATGATAAATTAACTGTGAAGTATTTGTTCATTATTTTAGAAAGTGTTACCTGCTTTCCAATACCACATGAAGTTAAAACTACTAATGGTGCTTTCCATCTTCAATTTCTCATCTCAAAGCCTTCCCTGGAGCAAGGAGGGATGCAGTCAGAATCTAAACCTCAGACCTAAGAGGAAGGCAAAATGTATCACTCCCTGTATGTCATTTCCAGTGGATTAGCAGTGCCTCGGTAAATTAGGAGGTTGACAAACCTTAATTATTAATTAAATTTATAATTATTAATCTTAGAATACTATTTTTACTTTAAGTCTGCCCTCTAGTTTAGCAACTGCATTTTAGCCCTCATCCAGAAAGGTAAAACTTTGGTGATACTGATTAGACAGCCTATGAGGAACATCAAAAGCCTCTTGACACCGTTAGAGCAAAGTATACAACAAAAATATACATAACTTTTTTCTAATATACAGAAATGTACTTCTCTGAATTAGATAATCTGAACAAAATGGTGAATTGATACAGGCCTTTATTTACTACAGAACAGACAAACTATTACTACAGTTTTAGCTACTCAGGTAAATTCTACACTAAAGTATTCTGTTAAAAAACTAACGAACCAAAGAGAATGAGAGCAAGGACAAAGCTATGTCCATATAAAGCTTTGAAGACATCTGATCCTGGTTGCTTAATGTGAAAATTAACAATATTCAGGCACAGAAAAATCCTAAAATAACTCTCTCTTGCAACACAGAAAATCTGAAGTGAAATAATATTATTATGTGTATTCTAAGAGCATCACTCAACTGTTAGTTTGGGTTTGTTTTTTTTTAATGACCTGTAGGCCCTCGATGCAGGGATTGTTTAATAAATGACATCTCATTTAACACTCAAATTGACTGCAGCCTCTAGGGACCTGTAATTTATATTGCATTATAATAATTTTGTAAGTAATTCTTAAATAAGCAACAAGTGTGTTATACTAGTAAGTCATATTTTAAAAGTCAGGCTGGAGTAGCCAAAGCTAATTTTGAGAGTGGATCCAAGCTAATACAAAACTTCTTGTTTATTCAAGAACCTCACATATCAGTTTAATAGTAGTTCTTGTCATCAGAGACTTAAAAAAGCAATTTTTTATCATGTAGCTTATTTGGCACATAAATTTCAATACTTCCATTTTACCTGAGAATTTGCAAAGTACTTATTTACATAACAGAAATATGAAAAATGTATAAATACAAAATAATGTATGTTGGCAGAAAGAACTTTGATTTGCATAGCAAGTAATGTTATCAGTCATAATCAAATATCTGAAATTACATCCAATGTAGAATAAATCACAGAACAGCAACATGCTGTGCAGTACTGTGAGCTTTAAAGATCTTTAAACCACGTTCTTATTCAACTGATTTCATCTGCACACTCAATAAAAGGATTTTCTTCAATTATATTCACATAACGTGGTTAAAACCCCAGTCTGTATCTTAAGATGCTGTATCTTAAAATGCATCATCAGAGCACAGTAATTGACATTAGATAGCTGTCTAACACCCCAGAGGAACATTACAGATGTATTATATTGACTTAAGTGGAACTAACACTGTTAAAATGTATACTTTAAAAAAAAAAACCAACTCCTGGAAAGTATGGAAGCTGAATTTCCATTTGTGATTCCACTAAGGGACAAGAAAAGGAGCTGAATGTCCAAAGGCTCCTAAACAGCTATAAAAAGCTAGCATAGATGAGAAGTAAAAATGCTGTTCACCCATTGTAGGAAAACAATTAGCCAAAAATGTAAACAATTTGTCAACAAAAAACCCAAACTGGGTAGTAAGCAAGAGGCTGGGGGAGGGCTTAGCTGCTGGACAGGGTCAACCCACCACAATCACCTTCAGTGATTTCTTTCAATGACTTCCTTTGTACTGCATTAAAGCAGCGTGTACTCCCAATACATCCTCCTCAACAACAGACTACTTGAAAGTTCACTGTCTGTAAAATGAAAGAAACACACCAAAAAAAAAAAAACCCCAAAGCTTTTATAGAATTAACACCATGGTCAAAAATGGTAATGTTTATAAGCAGTTCTATATACAATACACATTCTTCTCAGAGCTATGCTAAGAAAGGAAAGATGGAGGGGGGAGGAATAAAAGTATTTCATCAAGTAGCCTAAGAAGTTATTCAGGAATGAGGGGCAAAGTGGAAGAGATGTCTCATCATCTCTCAGATTTTAGAAACACCAAAAAAACCCCAAACAAACAAAGAAAAACACCAAAACACCAAAATAAACAAACAAAAAAAAACAACCCACAAAAAAACCCCACAACAACAGAAAAAAAAAAACCCACCAAACAACAACAAACCACCAAAGGTAATTATGACTATTGACCTGATAATGAAATCATAAGATTCCAGGAGACATCACCTCCAAGCGGTTTCAAGCAAAACAGTTTCAGGGAAATGAGCACTTGGACATTTAGTAGAAAATCTCTAAGAAAACTCTCAATCTAGTTGCATTCAAGAGGTTGATTTTTTTCACCTAATACCAAAAAATAACCTGAATTATATATGATATATTTGATCAACAAAATGTACCAAGGCACATAAACACAAAGGAAAAACAAATTTAAAGTAAACAACATTGCTAAGAAAGATTTCCATATAACTTGTCATGTTACAGGCAACAAAAGATATTACTGTCATTCCCAAAGGAAGTATGCCTTTGTCAATTCACAAAGAACAAGACTTACACAAGAACAGAAATAACAGTAACTGAAAAGTATTTTCAATAAAAAAAAATACTAGACAAGCACTGAAATGCCATTTTCGGTATTTAGCCAGCACAATTTAAACCAAATGCAAAGATGAAAAGTCAGACATGGAAAAAGATGACAGCAAATGCATCTGGTGGCCTTACTTCTTTATCTTCCATTGTTTTCAAAGAAGAGCTAAGGGTTTTTTAATGCTTTATTCTCATGCAAGCATTAAGAAAGTAACATGCTCAAGCATTTTGCTTAATGGTGAGGAGGTGAAGGGAAAGAAGAACTGCCAAAAACCTTGAAAAGCTTCTTTTATATCAGCTGTAATACACATAATTAAATTCTGAAACCTCACCAAACACCCAATAGTTCTATACAGGTTACTAAAAGGAATTCAAATAAGCAGAATCGAATGTTCTCCAGAAAGAAGACAAGACATTAGTCAAGTAGAAGCAGTTTCACAGATCAAAGAGACATCAACAGAAGTAGCACAATCACTTCAAAAACAGGAAGCAAATCATTTAGTATCCAAGAAAAAGAGAAACACCCCACAAACAAACAACATACGCTTCTGTGAGCACAACTGAATGGAAGGCAATTGAGTCTGGGGCCACTGTACGTAGCGTCAAGTCACTGACTCTCAAATTCTATCAGTGGACAATGGGTGGTGCACAAGGCTATCACTTTTAATTGTATGCCCTCAGTCTTTTTAAGAGTGTAACTTCTAATTTTTCCAATGTAAATTTGATAAAGGCACACTGCAGCAATAATGCAAGTTTTGAGGGCCTGACAACAATATGTTCCCCAAGAACACAGGACACTAATGCCCTGGCCAAAGACCAGTTTTTCTCATTAATTATTACCAACAGAAAAAAAATCCCACCTTCTTTCTACTGGCAGCAACTTGTTCCCATCTCTACTGTGTGGGCACAAGCATTTACTCACAGTAAATTGAAAGAAATTAATTGAAAACTAGCTTGGCAAAATACTATCATCTGGATCAGTTCACATTTCATTCACCATACATATGAACAATTTTGCTGGGATAAATGAGAGCTCATGGACAGGATTACTTCTCTAGGGTGGGATTAATTTCACCATTAATAAAATAGAGTAAAAGATCAATTTATCATAAAGAATTACTAAAAGATTCAATAGTTGTTGACTTTCAGTAAAGCTCAGGGAGGTATTTTTAAGAAGAGACTATTGGGATTACAAGCATTTAGTATATTTAGTTTATTTCTCTGTTCTTTTTCTAAAAACAATTTCCTAATTTTTGCCCTTGTCAAGTGATGTGTTAAACTTTTCTAGTGAATGGAACACTTGAAGATATCTACAAAGTCATAATCATTAAGCACACAAATCTTTTTCCCTGTTTAGCTAGTCTGCTTTCCCTGAACAGCCTTCACACCTCATTTGCATAATCTCAGTCTCTACATTCTTTGCTGGAAGCTGTATTTTACAGTATGGTTTTGATTTATATAATGTGACTATCAGTCTCCTCTATACTTTCCTTTTTTTTCTCCCACTTCCCATAAAATACCTTTTTTATTATTAATCTTTAACTTCTTCCTATAGGGGTGTTTTTTAATGTCAGTATTGCTATTACAATGACTACAGCATTTCAGTATTTTTTACTATTTTAAAATCATGCTTCCAATGCATATGTATCTTAATTCTGAAGACACTACTTACGTTCAACTTACAAAACTCAGTTTAGCCAGCTACTTGTATCACCAAGCATTGTGTGGTGATGCCAAACCCATAGTCAATAGATAATTAGTAGCCATGGAGACCACAGAAACATACAATATTGGACAAATGCATGGACCAGCAGGCTTCTGCTTTGCAGTAAAATAAGGCCTTAAATAAATGCTCATGGTCCATGACCGTAACAATATAACTAAACTATCTACATTCTTCATCCCAATCCCTCTCTCCTTTTAAGTAAATATCAAGGATCCCAAGTCCTGACTTACTCAACTAGCCTTTGCCTGTCACTGGTTGTTCCAGTTACCTCTATCACATGGGTAACAGTTCACTCAAGAGAAAGGCAATGGTTCTAGTCAGGTCAGCAAGAAGAAGGTATGCAGGACAAAAGTGAAATTAGAAGATGATCTTGCATGCAGAGGTTTTGAATAGCTGGTATTCAAACAGGTCTCCAACAACAAAAAAATAAGACAATAACATATCAGCTGCCATTTAGTACTTCCCAGGTTACCATCTACCATTCTCAAAATTAGCATATTAGCTAATCTGACTGATAAAGATATGGTTAGAAAAACTATTCTGAGTGTAAATAAGATAACAGGTTGAATGGTGCCAAAGAAGTTCCTGAAGCCGAAGGCAAGTTAGATCTGGTAAAAATGGGCAATTTGTCATATATAAATTATTATTTTATATATAATAAATGTTTATATGTGCATATACAGTAATTACATGTATATAGTCTTCAAATCAGTTCTGTCAGGCATAATATAGTCAGGAGAATTAAGTTACAAAAACTAAACATTGGAAGTTTCTACTACTAAAAATTAAGAAATTATTAAAATGTATTCATAATTGAGACCTTACTTGCCTGTAAATGCATAACACAGTTTTCACCTTTTCCCAAATTTAACACTGCAAAAGTCTAATGTGCAGCTTTTCTAGTTACCTAACACATGCAAGATGTTCAGCTCTTTGTCAAGCACAAATGACCAGCACAGCCTTCATACTCACCCAGATACTATTCACATGAATCAAAGATGTTTAGATACAAATAAGAAAACATATCTTGGCTTAAGTCCTTCTCAAAATAATTTCCTATAATGGGCAAATCCTTCCCTCCCTTCACTGTTTTTTTCATGCTTCTTACTCAGTAGAGGCAGTGTCTGCTTGTCAATAGGATGAGCTAGCAAATACCACTGAGAGGATACCCATCCTGACAAAGCAACACTTGCAAGAAAGGAGACAACACTTAGATAAACGAGTGTCAAGACTATCTTCTGAATTAATGCAAGTGAGCTACACAAGACCAACACAGGATTAAATCTATTTGAACTGTGATCAGAAAGCAGAGTCCCATCTCCCACCCTTATTTACCCATCTGTTCAATCCAGCCCCTCCCTCAGACTGGCACTCCCGAGGTCCCTCACTGAGTTGATTTAGTTTGTTCAGGCTGTAGAAAAATAATCTCTCAGAAAGAAGAGCGGTTTTCCACTAGGTTAGCCAGTTAAATGTGTTTTGCACAGTGAAAAATGGCAGGATAGAAGAGTACTAAAAAACAACGGAATCTCAAAAGTTTGACCAGTAGAGGTAAAATATTGCCAGCCTTGATCACCATTCACCTACTTGAGAAGAAGTCTGCAGAGCTTAGTGCTGAACCAAATCCCACAGCTGATTCAGCTGGAAAGGATCCCTTTTTTCTGGCAGGTTAAGTTTCAGCTGTTTCAGTTCCCTGCCCGCCCAGCCACACAACAGGTTATGTCAGTACAGTGCAGCATGGCAGTGAACAAGCAGCAGTGATGATAGAACTGTGCCAAAAATTCCACAGGGCATAAGATTAAACCTGGACAGAGGTTATTAGAGTCCTGCTGGGCTCTAAAACAGTAACCAGTTATAGCAGACTGCATGATACACCAGAAGAAAATTATCTCTGAATAAGCCAGCTTGACACGTGAATGCAGGAAGATAAAATCCCTGACAAAGTGATGCATATATTTTCCTAACAGACAAATCAGCTAGGTACAGGGAGGGTTTGTTCAGGCTGTTAGCGTAAACATACTTTTTCTGTCACTTCTTCAGCTATAGTTTTTACAAAAATTTGTAATTGTTGAGGCTTATTTTGGACATCTGAAACACTCCTACTTATTACTGAATTCTACTTTAGACTATCTTAAGAGTAATTTCCATGCTAGTTAACAAAAGGCATTTCTCACATCTCTTTAGGTGCTTTCTCCAGATTATCCAAAATTCCAAAGATTATGCCCTTTTCCACACCACTCTCACAAAATGCTCAGGAACAGTCCAAAAGACAGTATCTTTCCATACACTTTCCACCATCAGGAAACTTTCCTTCCATCAGTGCTACCCACTTGGTGGAAGACCTCTCTGACATGCACAAAAATTATAGGAGGCAGATAAAATCCCATGAAGGCAAAAAATAGTAAATAGTGGACCTATACTCCTGGTTCTGTTTGGTTCAAGAGGGTGGCGTTGAAGCTACCTCTTGATGGTCCCCAATCACCATACTTCAGTTCACAGTGCAAAGAAGGATCAAAGCACTAATACAGAATTAATTTTGGACAAAATAAAACACAATGTACTCCAAGAGTGCACCCAATGCACTGCAACCATTACATAAGAGTTCACTCCATGGGTTTTCAGTGTGAAGCAAAGCACTGCAAAGAGAGTGGATGTGAAGCTCTCAGTACTAAGTGCTTTGCTCTACCAATCTGCTTCTCTTAGGCTGCTCTACTTGCTCACGTAGAGTCTACTTATATTGAATGAAATCACAAAAGGTAAGTTAACTTACTGAATTATAGTCAGTACAGTAGGTACAGTTTGTACAGTAGGTACAGCATGAAAGCAAAGACTTTTTTAAACTATTGTTTGCTTACCAGTGAGGAATTGAGAGAACACCTAATTATCCAAATATAAAGAATTTCTATGTCTGCCTTTTCTTTCCTGCAAAGGCTAGTTGAAATGTCAGCATCTTGAGGGTTAAGTTTAAATTTATGCTTTGAATTAATTAGAATATATATTTTGCTATTGCCCTAAATTGCTCCAGGCTGATGTTTTTATGATAGCTTAAGCACAGAGGAAGCTCTTGAATGTGCCCTAATTGTTAGATACTTTCTAGATGCTAGTGAGATCTCAACCATTAATTTTACAGTGTTTTTTTGACTGCATATTTTTCATATGCACAGCTGAACTTACTTTCTAGAGGCAGAAGTACAGGTAGAACACTTTTAGCAGGTATTTATTTGGTGTAGGAAAAGGATACTAGGAATAATATGAAAACTTGCTAAAATTATTGGGAAGGGTACCAAAAGCTGCTACTATTCTGGTAAGTACTGAAAATTATTACTATTTCACATCCAAAATATCCCTTATGATTTGAAGAGTTCTCACAGCATCTTACACATAACAATAACCAAATATAAGACATGCTATCAAGGAATTAAGAGCTTTTTCTAATATTAAGGATAATCCATGATGTCCTGATTTAATGCTATACAGAAATTTGCCTCAGATGCCTTTTTCAGAAAAATGTTCTGTTCATGAAAGCACTCAAAAAAAAAAAAGTCTACTTGAACCCTTTTCTGACAAAACAATGGTGAAATGACAACTAGTATTTTCACTAATTCTCTTTAATCAGCTGCCAAGCCACAGAGAAAAGTCACATACTGAAACCACTGTGCATAAACCAGAGCTATAACCTTTGGAATAAAGAAATAAGAAGAGGTAGGTAAGCATCCTTGAAGCTTACCGATCACAGGAAATTCTTCAGCAGTTGCTCTTTTTCAGCAGCTGCTTTTAACATGAACTTTAGAGTTTCCATTTTGATCTTCAATGCTTAGAAAAATAGCCCAAGTCTCACTCAGATAAGGAGGTCCTGCCATTGGAGACACCAGTAATAGTTTTAAATCTTACTCCACTGGAATTTAACTAGCAAGATCAGACCTTAAGGTTTGACAGCTTACCTCCCTACTATGGAACAGTGTGTTGCTAAGAGATGTCAGAAAAAATGCTGAATTTATAGATTCTGGAGCAGTTTAAATATACCCAGCTTGAACCACATACGTGACCATTCCCAAGTTCTTAAAGCTTTGTACCTTGCCTTCTGGCATTATGTCATATAGCGCTACCCTGTAGTCACATCTACTTGACAAAGTTATAAGATTTCTCTCAAAAAACAAACATCTTATAAAGTCTCCTGATTTTACCTTTTTTACCTGACTATACCTTTTACTGATTTCTTCTTTTCTTTATTTTGCTAAATAAATGCCAGAACAAATTTCTGCATGTCCAGAGTGGTTTGGAATCCCTCACAATGGGGGGGTTAGGAGGGAAGGAATCCCCATACCCCCAACTCTTCAGTCTGATTGATTAAGGTCATAAATAAAAAAGCCTATCATCAAGTATATTTTACAATAACTGAGAAGTACTTTCATTTAGATTTAGTTAAAGCTATTTTCTATAGGAGCTATACCTCAACAATGTACATTATTAGATTGGCTATCTCAGATGGAATTCTTTCAGGACATCGCAATGACAGTAAGAGAAGAACCTGGAGATTACAAAAACATTCCCCAAAAACTTCACTTTATATATCATTTGTTCTAGAATATTCTCTAAATTTTCTTAAAGTATTAAATCAGAGAGTAACAATGATGCTGAAGTTTTAACCACAGGGAGTTACACACATATGAGCATCTGTTGCAACTTGGAGTTTATTGACTATTACCTACAGAAACACTTTTTTCCCTGCACTATCTTTTAAATATAAGTTTCACTACATTTTTCTTCAGTGTGCTTAATTTACACCTTATTTTTTCAAGGAAGCCAATTTTGAAGAACCTTGATTTGCTGGAGGCTTATTTAATGTCTCCTCTTGAGTATTCAGACAACTAAAAAGGAAAATGAAGCTAAAAAAAGAAGAAATTAAAAGCACCTATTTCCTTTAATCTTTGCTTTTCTTCTTTTTCTGGTAACAACAGGCATTTTCTCACCAGTTACATACTTACTTATAGGCATCTTGCTGCTTTCACCTGATTTTTTACTGAGATCAAGATTATGACATAGGAAGCCTTTGGCTTCTCACTGTCTGTACTGCTATGTAACTACTCTATAGCATACAAAAGAAACCTGTCAGTAAGAAACTACCTAATATCTGTTTGAACTCTTCTCTTCCAGGAACATACATTGCCACCCAAACTTTCCTAAAATAAGATTTACAAGTACCTAAGTAAAAGGATACTTACCTGCCCAATATCAACATCTTCCCTTTTACAGTCTGCTCTGTCTTCATAATCCCATTAAAATTGTTTCAGGAAGGGGTAAAAAACAGCAGAGTATAAGTGTATTGGTTTGCCAAATTCCTAACTAGTGCCACCTTAATTGTCTCTTGAAGAATACTGAATGAAGGATTTACAGACTTCATCTCAGGTCTTGTTATCAATCCCTCCCAAAATGGCCTATCCTAATGCATTAAAACCAGCTTGCTGAGAGAAAAGGGAAGGGTTGGTTTTTTTTTTTTTTAATGCCTACAATGTCATTTGCAGAGATTCTAGGAACCTTCCCCTTTCAAGTCATATCTGCAGGATGCTTCACTGCAATTCATTATAATTCCTGAAGAATGCACATTGCTCTTCATCCATACAGCTTCCCATGATTCTGAATAAGCTAGATTTCAGTATTAATTTAAATCCCCTACAGCACATATTT